>PVJO010010133.1:27152-37593 GCA_004026905.1 Hystrix cristata
TGTCCTCTTTTGCACTTGGATCTAGGAACACTTGAAGCTCTTCTATATGTGGATGAGGTGGGAAGAGAAAAAGAATTCATCTGTCTTCTTAAATCTCATCTTTTAAAATGAAATTGTTGCTAAAGGAATCATTTCATAGATAATGTTTTTTGAACTTTGCATATATTCAGGCTGGGGAGTACCTTTCTTTCACTGCATAATTCTAGTTATTTTTAAAATATAGTTCTAGGGGTGAAAATAGTTCTCTGAAACCCAAACTCAACATGGCAAGAAATTTGTTTCCACTACACTCTTCTGAGCACATTTATTTTAAGGCAGGTTAAAAGCGGCATAGTGGGGCTTCCTGTCTATTCTCGTTAGCTTTGAGAGTAACCGCCCGGCAGCAGTGACGCACTAGGAACGGGATGTGGGATGTGGAAGAGACAGAACAGGCACAGAGATAGAGCCAGAGAGAGACGCCACTCTCAAGAGCACAGAGGAAAGGGATTAGGGCAAAGGGGAAGTGGGGCTTTGGTCACGAGTCACAAGAACAGATTAAAGCTAAATCCCTCTTCCCCTCCCACTTCTCTCCCATTTCCAGCCCACCAAAAAGAAGAGTAAAAAGGAAAAAGCAAAAGAATTTTCTGGTATTTGTGTGATGGACCAAAAGACTACTTGGAGCTAGTAGTGAAGAAGTGTTCTTATCTATCTATCCTCTGGATTTAAAGTATATTCACGATCAAGTCCATTTCCAGTGAAGATGAAGTTCTCTCAGGTAACGGGCTGAGGTCATGGATTTCTCAATCTTTTTTCTCTGTATGACAGCAAGAATAATGTGATGTTCAATTCAGTTATGGTTGGGATCCAAAATGTTCCCCAGAAAGGCTCACTGTATTGAAGGCTTGATTGCTGGAAACTGGATCATGAGGGCTCTACTTCATCAGCAGATCGGTCACTGATGAGACCATATTGGATGGTATTTTTGCGAGGTGATGGAACAGGAGATGGGGTCTAATGGAAGGGAGATGACCGTGGGAGGGAATGGCAGGTATAGCTTGTCCTTGGCCCCTTCGGGCTTTCTCGGCCTCTACTCTCCGCACACAATAAGGTGAGCAGGTTTCCTGCATCATGCTCTTCTGCCTCACAGCAAGCTAAGTATGAACTGAAAACCTCTGAAACAGTGCCGAAAGAGATCTTTGCCCCTCTATGTTGCTTATGTCAGATATTTCATCACAATGAGGAAAGATGACTGGTCTCAAGACACTCTCTATTTTCTCAGTTGGTAGAGAAATTATAAGAGAAAATGCTTGATAGTGGCACATATAGCGAACACACTTTAAATTCAGGAAAACAGCCTATATTTATGACTAACAAAATAGTTCCTATAGAAATGCAAACCACAGTCACTTGACTTGTGCATTCAACTAATATTGCTGAGGAGTAAGGCACCAGGACTAAAACAGTGAGCAAAGCACCAGCCCAATTCTCAGAAATTCGGCGGTACAAAAGGGGAGAACGTCTTCCGGGGGCATCTGCCTCTTCGTTCTCTACTGGCTGTCAAGGGATCATTGCTTCCTTCTCAGTTTGTGTGAATCTTTCTGGATTTGCATTTGCAACTACAACTCACTCTTAAATAACCTGAGTTTGAACTGAACAGGTCCGCTTATACTTGGGTTTATTCATTTGTTTGTTTGCTTGTATATTTATTTATTTTAAATTTGGAACAACATGAGAACTTGCAGATGAACCATGTAGCCTAGAAATCTCAAAAATATTAAGTTAGTCAATATAAAATCTTGTACATAACAGTTTATTTTTTATCATTTACTTACCATAGATAGACATAATTCTATTTTGAAAAATTAAAATTTATCAAAACTTAGATGCACATAGACCTGACATGATGCCGGTCGCACTCAAGAGAAATGTAAACAAATGTAAAGGTGGAGTATTAAGTCATATCTGCATAAACTTTACTGTAGTACACACTGTACTGCTGTAACAACTTCTTAACCATCTCCTGCTGCCCTTGTGGTGAGCTCAGGGCTCAAATCTGTTTAAAACACCATGTGACTCTAATCAGCTCCCCCTCAGCAGTGTCTCTCCACAGAATTACGTAAGGCAGTGAACAGTGATCTTTCCCAGGTCTTGCATATGTGTTAATCAACTATGTTATTGACAAGGCTTTCACTCAACAGTACAGCATTAGCAGGTTAACTGTACCTATTATTTGACAGAAATTTATTTTTAATGCCTAGTATACATTTTTTTCTGCTCATTTTTTAGAATTTTATTTTAATGGTACATTTTAGATGTACATAGTGTTAACATTCATCATAGGGGATTTGTACCTGTACATGATATATCTTGTTGTTTCTTTTTTCCCATTCCCCTCCCCCTTTACCCCCTCCTCCCTCCTTATTTACAAAAGCTTTGTTTCCTCTTTTTCCTTCCATTTCTTATTTCTCTTGTCCCTCTGTTCCTTTCCCCCTCCGCCTCCCTTGTTCCCTTTCCCATTTGGACATTTTCTTTCCTTTCCCAATATAATACATTTTAGTCTTTATTTACACTCTCAGTTTCTCACACCAGAGAAACAATGCGGTATTTAAACATGTGTGTCCGATTTATTTCACTTAAGAGTATGAGCTCAAGATGCATCCATTTACCTAGGACTATCTCAAGCTTATCATTCTTTATGGCAGAGTAGTACTCCATTGCATAAAAAGACCACATTTTCTTTATTCATTCGCTGTTGATGGGCATTTGGGCTGTTTCCGAGATTTAGCTATTACAAACTGTGCCACTACAAACATGGGTGTGCATATATCGCTGCAGTATGATGTTTTTAGTTCTTTTGGGACAATGCCAAGAAGGGGAATAGCTGGGTTGAATGGAATCTCTAGTCCTAGTTCCCTGAGGAATCTTCACACTGATTTCCATAGCAGTTGCACCAGTCTACACTCCCACCAAGAGTGGAGAAGGGCTCCTTTTCTTGAGTTAATAAGAATACTATCCCGCTCAGTTGTAGGTTAGTGTCCTATTGCCAAGGAGGGAGCCCTGAACATTCTGTTCTCTTTCACAGTAACACATATGGGATCTCTGACCTCTGCAATTATGGTCAGAATAGAGAAACAAAAATTACCCCTACTTCTTCAGTTGATTGACACCATAAATGCTACCATCAAGTCACTCTAGGGAAGTGTCTGTGATTTAAACCTGAATGGATTCCCCTTCTAAGAGCTCCCCAGCACCTTCCCTTTACCTGTAGGAAGCCGCCCTGTGAGAACACTCACCTGGCACATCCACTAAATAGGCTCCTGGGAGCTTCCTATAGATATTCAGATTCAGGGACTCTGGGATGAAACTAGAGTATTTATTTCCGATGTGTCAATTCTTGTCACCAAGGAAATAATTACACTGCAATATAATTTTTTCTCTAAATGTCTTTCTATGAAACTGTCACACTGAGAAGGCACAGACTACTTTTTTGTTGCTGTTGTTTTCTTTACCATTCTTTTCCCAGTTCTTGATACATTGTAAGCATTAATATGTATCTATTGAATGAACTGAAATGAACCTTCCCACCCAACCACTGGTTGACTATAAGCATGCGATATGATCATCAACATGTGAGGAAGCAGTAGTAAAGCAGTTCTAGTAATCTAAAAGCAGAGGGCCAGCCTACCAGAAACCCTTCGTTCTGTAAAAGGTCCATTTGAATCCAAAAGTGTGGAGTTACAGACTGAAACCTTATTAAGATTAGTCGCTTCCTTCCTGGAACCTTCTAAAGTAGACGTATCTCCATGACCTTTAATGCCAAAGTGTCTGCTTAAAAGCAAATCTAACCTTGTTACTTTTATATTTAAAATTTAAAAACTCAATAATTTATCCTTCAATGTGTCACTTTTTCCCCTAAACCTTGAGGTGTTTAATTCATAAAAGAGTTGTTTAAAAAAACTACCTGACAGAAATATTAGGAGGATTATGAATCAGTGTGTGTAACACAATGAATGGTAAACAGTGTTCAATGGTAGCATCTCCATTGGGCCTAACATCTTTTTCTCCTTAGCTGTGGGCAATACTGACTTGCTGATGGTGCCCTGCACCTTTTCCCTTGTTGTAGCTATATCTTTGTCACTTTCTTTCACTTTTTGTTATCAAGAGTCAGATCAGAGTTTGAGTATGAAAGATTGCTCTAAGCCTTGCAATGGGAAGACCAGACCACCTGGGGAGGGGCAGCTGGATCCTGAGATCTAAACCCATGTCATACATGTTGCCCATTTGCGGCTCACCAGTCTGCTGTGGCACGCTGGGCAGAGTGAGGTACTCCACCTGTCAAAGTTTAGAGTTTTAAACATCAGAGTTCATGCTAGCTGGTTTGAGAATAGAGAAAATATACTGAAACTCTAGGAAACTAACACTCAGATTGGAGAATGTACAACCCAGAAACTACTGCCAAGCTATGCTGAACGATTGCTCTAACAAAAGCCCCGCCACTTCTACCACTGGGAGATCACGCTGCTTGTACTATGAATGCTGGGCACCAGATGCTAGAAACCTTTCCCTGAAAACCCCAGACTAAAGGCCCCCATGATCACCTCCATCAAAATGGATTTTTTCCTACTACCTGTAGCTTTATAAAATTCTTCACGTTGAAGTCAGTGTGTGCATCTAACTGGCAGTACTTGTACCCTAGTTGGAAGGGAGGGTTAAAGGGTGAATTCTGGTTACTAACATGGGGAATTAGGAACCATAATTTAGAAAATTCCCAAACACATGAAGGGTACCAGAAGGATATAAGTGTGATAGAGGTTTCTTCTATGGATAGTATGTTTCTTCTATAGATAGTACAATAATGGCCTGAAAAGTTAGCAACCTGGTTCAAAATCTATCTTTGTCACTTAACAGCTATGCATACTGAAGCAAGTTATTTTCTCTTTTATTTATTTATGTCATAAATGGTAACGGCATCTACCCTACTACACTGCATTGTCTCCTGTGCTCTGAGCCTATATAAGGATTCTTTGTTCACCTTCAAATAAGTTCTTTCATAAAATATATTTCCTGTTCATTCACTGAAAGGATGTCAGAAGCAATGAACACACCCCTTTGCCCAGACCACAGTTTCTAAATAAAAGTAACCAAGGCTTTGTGGAAGGAGATCAGAGGTGGGAAATACGAAGATTCCAGAAGATCTTTTGCCAGAAAATAAGGATGCTTTAACACACTAAAGTGGATATAACACTAGAACTCTTGAAACTTTCAGTAGCCAAAGTTTGGGTTTTATCATCAGAGAAAACAAGTGAATGTAAATAATGATTTACAACTCCGCTATGAGAGAGAGGGGAAAAGAGAGGAGAAGACAAGAGAAAAGAATTTTTAAAAACATGTTTGCTGCTTTTGGATAGACACTTACGTCATCACATTATTCTAAAGTTAGTAACCAAAGAATTTAGCATTCACCATGCCTTTTTTCTTTTTTAGGAGCAATAATCACTCATTTCCAGTTGATAAGAAAAAGCTCTTCTTTACAGAAAATTCTCAGAAAACACATGTAGAAGGAATGAGAGTACTAGGAAAATGACCTTTTAGCAACCTGCAACAGCACAGTTAAAGCAGGCAAGGACTATCAATGGGTGTTAAAACCATCAGGTGTGGGGATGTTGAGAAACAGGATGTGTTCTCATCACCAAAGCATCTCCCCACAGGTTGCTTGCTGGTAGGGTAGGAAAACATTTCATCTTTACAATGGAGAGCGCTGGAGGTCACGGCCCTAATCCTGTCATCAAGCTTTGCATCATTCACAGGGCGTGAGTCTGACACCGTGGGCCTCCTGATGAAGTGAAATGCAGAGGGCACAGTGTCAGCTATGACACCAAAAAAAAAAAAAAAAAAAAGATTTATTTCTATCTGCTGAAGATTTTGAACCCAATTTTCTTTATAGAAGATACAGCAGAGAGAGAAGTACCAGCCTCTCCAAATTTCAGGGTAGCTTTTTGTCATGCAAGTTGGTACTCTTTTGGGTCCAAGAAAAACCCCCGATTTTCAACTTAGCCAGCTTTCTCCTGTTGTAAGGCTACCAGTGGTGTCTTACAAACTCTTTACACGTCAGAGCTGAAAAACTCACTGTCTTAATGCAAGTTTATTCAGCATTACTTCAAAAGAAAATAAAATCAGTGGTCTAGAAACCTTGCTTTAATAGGCAGGTGATCTTTGAATTGAGTTATCTGCTAAACTGATTTCACGGTATGAAATTTAGAGTGCCTTGGAAACAAGCTTCAACAAAAACGTGTTTCTCTCTTGGCTAATTTGACCTCATTCTGCTCAGAGGCAGCACAGTAAAAGGATAAAAGCATTGGATTTTGAGTCCAAATATATAGATTTTTGGCATCTACAGCAAAAACTTACTAAAACGTCTTTATCTCTCTGAGACTCAGTTTCTCATTTATTAAATTTATTGGCTACAAGGATCTCACCTAAGTTATGTTTTTCTCTTGAGTGTCTAACACAAAACCTAGTCCAGGGTAGGCCTCGCTGAAGATTAAGTTGAAGTGTCTGCCCCGTCAATCTCAGAGTATTGTTATGAGGATTAAACAAAATACTACACATGAAAGCTCTTTGCAGACTTCAAAGAGCCTTACAAATGCTGCTCATTTATTTATTTATCAGTCATCAATCTTGAATGCATGTCTGCACGTAAGCATTTCATAAGCATTTCTGTGGAGGATTTTGCTTGTTTTTGTTTTGGGGGCTGTTGTTTTTTTTTCTTTTCCTTTTTGCATTGTGCAGATAAGAAGGAAAGCAATATTAAAGAGTTAATTTTTTCCTCAAATTGTAGATTGATTTCAGTTTATTGCAACACTATACATTCCTCAACTTGTCCAATTAAAAAAACTGGCAAGTGTTTTGATGTCTGACAGTTCTGCTGTCAAGCAATTCTGTTCTACAATTAATCGTGCCATGGCCATTCCTCCAACTACTGCCACAATATAATGGCATCATTGTGTATGTGTGCACGGTACACTTGTATACTGCTGAAAAGGAAGCAGACCAAATGAACATAAAAATTTAAGACTGTGTAGATCACAGTTATATCATGGAGATTTACCATTAAACCCATTCTATTTCAGTGCTAGTACTCCTCCTCTCTAAACTCAGATCCAACTGTTCAGATGCTGCCCTTTTTTTATTTCCTAGGTTGGAGAATCAAGATTCTGCTCTCTGTGAGATGTTTTCAGTGTTGGCTAGACACACTGCAAAAAGGGCCAGGATTCTTTAATGACTGGCTGTCAGCTCTTGGGTTTTGACTTCCGTTTTGTCTCGATCAGTGTTAGACACAACTGCAGCTTCTGCTCTCCTTCCTCCACCATTAGTGACTTCCTGAGGCAAATGCGTTTGCCACAAATCAAGATGCTTGAAACAAACATCTCTATGAACCTGTTCCATCTCTCCTTGGCAGCTTGCCACTTTGCCTCACTCTTAACGCTAAAATACCTGCATCTACCAAATGACTCTGCTTCTTTTTACCAAATGGCTCCTACTCCTTTACAACAATCGTGTGTTTCTTGTAGACATCTTACTTTTTAAGCCATCTTGGGCAGCTTTGAACGAATACATTACTACCGCTTTTCATTGGGTTTCCTATTTATATGTCTAATTTGTTAAGCAATCAAATCAAAAATTACCTAAAGGTTATTTAGAAAGTATAGATATATTGATCAAATTTTTTTTGTATAAAGTAGATCTAATGTTTTGTCTTCAGTGGTTATCGCAACTGCTACAGATGTCAATTTGTGATTTTCAGATTTTCCTGTTTATGGACTTCCGTGCTGAACTAGCTTTGCAGGCACTTGAGGCAACCATATAACCAGCCTTGTGAGAAGGATTCTGTAAGCTGGTAATGAGTCCCCCCGTGTGACACAGACATAATCTTAAGACAACTTCATTTTAATGGTGAAAAAAGATCATCAGCTCAAGAGTGTACTTTATATACTTACCCCTAAATACCATAATAAGGTCCTGTCACTTAGAAAAAGAAGTGAATATAATTATTAAGTAAGCATAATCCAGACTACAGTGTCTAAGTGTGTGACGAAGCGTGATGAAGAAACCAAGCCTTAAGAGTAGATGCACAGTAAAGCAGGATTTTCAAGCTCCTTATTTTTTCTTCCCCTTGAGTCATGGTCTGTTCTTAAATCTGTTTCAAATTTTTGTTTAAGTAAAACTATTTTTTCATCTAGAAATACCAGAAATATATGACATAATGTCATACTTACAGATTACCTGTACTGCATTTGTCAAAAGCCAAGTGAGCTCAGTTTCACGTACCCACCTGCCCTGGCCAGAGAGGTTGTACAGCACAGCAGCCTCAGGAGATGATAATAATTCTGGTTAGGGTTGCTCCTGCTGCGGTCCCTAGTCCTGATGTCTGGTCTCTTTATACGTGTGTGCACAATTGCTCCTCTACTGGGCTCCAGAGACTCCTGCTTCTTTGGATTCATTACTGAAGGGGAAAAAATGAAATCTCCCCTGTGTTTGGTTTCATTTTTTAGTAGTATAGATGAATTTTCATTATTGCATTCTATCTTCAGTTCCTGGTCACCAAGAGCACTTAGTTGTTCCACAGTCATGGAGAGAAGATCTGAAGGATCAAGTTTATACCGCAGCATCATGAGATGGCACTGATACCCATCTAACTAATGCTAACTAGTTAATTAGTTAACTAGTGACCTACTAAAATGCTGCACTAGGTCGGATATGGAGTCGAAGTCTTTCCTAGCTACCTTTTGATGGAATTGTGTGAAATATGGCTTACAAAATTAAAATCAATGCTCAAGAAATGACTTCATCCAAAAACAGTAAAATTTAACTCTATACTGGTCACACAACTTTTCTGAGTCTGAATTTTCTCATCTGTAAAATGAGAAGTCTAATATTTTCCCTCTCTGATAACAATAGTTGCCGCTTTTGAACCTCTATCTGTGCTGGACACTGAAATGATTCATATTCATTATTTTGATAAATTGCTCCATCCTGTAAGCTAATGTTAGCTCCACGCTACAGGTAAAAAGTAAAGATTTTCCCCCAAAGGCATGAAACTAGGCAGCGGAGTAACTGAGCCTGGAACCAAGCTCTGGCTGATACCAAACCATCACGCTATCCTGCAGCATTATTAAAATTGAAAGGGCATATTGAATGGAAATGAGTATGCCATTTATAAAGTATCAGCTGTATAAGGCAATATTTCTAAAATTTCAGCCTCTTGCCCTTCATCTTCGTGACTTGCACTATTTCTACTTACTACATGTGTTGGATATTTAATATTTTCTGCCAGTTGACAAGTTTTTTACTTGATTTTTTTGTTTTGAAAGGAAACTATAATGACTTGGAGTGGAATAAAAATAAATTCTAAAAATGAATATAATAAGACTAAAACAATATTATGAAATTTTAACTCAATTTCATTGCCTACCACTGAAGCTTCTGAGCCTGAGGATTTACTCATTTTTGTTAAAAAGGGATATCTATATGAGCAGAAGATTGTTAAAAACACTAACATAAATACTAGGCTTTCTCCTAATATAATCAAGATTAAAGGAAAATTGAAAAGGGGATATAATCCTCTTCAATGTTATATCATTTCACAGACCTGTGTGTTGGCAGAGTGCCCCATCTTTGGAAAACCCTGCTGCATACAGAATGAGGAAGGGGGGAAAAGTCCAGGGTTGTTCAAATGTTTCCATAGCTATCGATTTCAAATACCCTGTTACCCCTATCTACTGTATGACTGAAAGCCATTTTGTATTCCACCTCTCCAAAATTTAAGCATGAAACCCAAATGAAAAGATGGATGGTAAGGGGACCTAGGTTCTTTTATCCTATTCTCAGGAATGGACAAAGACAAATGGTGCTGGCTGCTGTTACACTTTTGCTAAAATAATTTCCTTTTTGGCTGCTCTAAAGATTTCTCTGAAGTACCTGATAATCCTAAACAGATCCCTTGCTGCCTAAAGCAGCCCTAGTGGGTTCTGTTATTGCAAGTAAGAATCTCATTGGCACAAGTAAATACAGTGGACAACCCCGTATATTTATAGACAGCACTATCTTATTCTTCATACTTTAGGATGCCAAAATGCATACAAATCCTTGAGACCAAAATATTATTTCCTCAACCCAATTGAATAGGAGGTGACCAATGAAACAATTTCACAATGTTTTCATTAAGAGCGCTTTTGAACAGCAGACTTTCATCTGTGGATCAGTGAGTTCATGGAATAGAAAGAGGGGAGGGAGATAAGTTGGAAAATTTGTTCTAGATGGCTCTAGTTCAAATCACTAATAGTAAAGAGATAAACCTAAATTTCTGTGCATAAAATAATGCTTTAATTATTGGATCTTCCTGGCAGATTTATAACGAAAAGATAATGCCATGTGCAGGACTATGTAGGGAGGGACTGTAATA
>PVJO010010133.1:37693-66005 GCA_004026905.1 Hystrix cristata
TCTCTCTCTCTCTCTCTCTCTCTCTCTCTCTCTCTCTCTTTCTCTGTCCTTGTGCCCCACCCCACCTTTTCCCTGTTTCTCCAGTTCTAGATCTGGGTCTATTTTCTTTCTCCACAGGACATTGGGCAGTCTAGAAACATAAAGAAGTTGTTACCATCTTCTGTTACTTTTGTTGCTCTTTCTTCTCAAGGCTTTATACAAGTCTATCTTTCTGTCATAAGACTGAAGAAGTAACAGTCAAAGCCTTGAGACCAGAATAAACATTGTATAAGTTTTCTTGATCCTCTGGACTTTGGGGGAAAAAATGTTATCCCTGCAGCACTTTGACCCCAGGAGTAAACTTTCATTTTATGAATTTAGATAGCTTAGAATTCTTAGTGTACTGAAGGAGCTAACTTACTGTTTCAAGTGGATAGCTACTTTTCTTCAGGAAATCCAGTTTTTAGTAAAGAACGGACTAGAGAGCTGAAGGAGTTAATATTGCTGCCAAAGGTGAATTTATAACCTAGAAGTAATTGAGGCAGCAAGAGAAAATGTCTCACTTCAAAGATGGGAATGCTGAACCATGCATGCAAATGTGACTGCTAACTCGTGTGTGACTCAGAATCAGCAACCATGGACTTGAGGGGCTGAAAAAGACCTTAAAAGAGGCACCTGGTCCACCTTGCTTTCTCATACATGAATTCTTCATGTTAAAAATGTGGCACCAAAACCCAGAAATGTTAAGTGAACTGATGGTAGAAAGGTTGGAGTCAGAGAAAAAAAGAGGTCTAGAATTCAGATCTCCAGTCCCCCAATTATAATACATGGCTTTATTATGCACTCCATCTCTTTTATTTTTTTCTTTCTTTCTTTCTTTTTTTCAGGGGGGGCGGGGACCAAACTCAGGGCCTTGTGCCCGGGAGGCAAGCACTCTAACCACTGAGCTAAATCGCCAGCCCCTGCACTCCATCTCTTGAGAAACCCAATTTGTTACAAGGATGTAGGAGTGAACAACATGTCAAATGGATTAAATGGCCAAGTAAGATTAGGCCCCAAGTATCTATGGGATTAAGTTTTATGAAATTCCCGAGTGACCTTAGTGAATACAGTTTCAGTGATAAAATGGGAAAGAGAAGCCAGAACAGACAACTATACACAGTTCTTCAAAGACATTGGCTCTGAAGAGACGGGAAGGGAAAGGAAGGGAAGGGAACGAAGGGAAGGGAAGGGAAGGGCGAGGGCAACAAGTAAAGAAAGATGTGGAGTCAAGGGAGGTTTCTACAAGGGGTCGGTAAGTATGTGGTTTTTAGGTGAAAGAGAGAAATTTTCCTTTAAGATTGAAGTGGCTGTAGTTTCTGAAATGCTACTAAGAAGAACCTGATAAAGACAAAAATTTGAAGATCAAAGATACCTGTGAAAGAATAAATTAGGAGTTCCTGAGAAAGTAGCTATGTGTGAGGTTCAGGAAACACAAGGAGGTACGAAAGGAGGGCTGCCTCCTGCGTTGTAAGGGAAGGAAAGAAAGGAGATGCAAAAACCTCATAGGTGGAGCTGTAGATCTGGGGAGTGATGAAGTGAGGGGCTCAGTGTCTAAAAGCTTTTTGCTTTATTGTATCAGAGGCAAAGTCACATGCTGAGAGTAGGGGGCATGTGGTGTCTAGGAATGATTATGTTTGAAGAAGCAGAAAAATGTCATAGTGGCCGTTGAAGGGAAAGGGGATGTCGAGAGCTCAGGGTACTATCCCCAGGGAATTATGATTCCTGGACCCTCAACTGCCTGGAATGCATGTGCAGAGAATGGACAGTGGAGTTCCTCAAACTGCATTTTTAAAAAATGGTGATTGCAAAGGAAATACAAGCTTTGGGAAATCATAGCACATAAAGAAGAGAGTTTGAAAGAGCAGAACATGACAACTGAACTGGAGAGAGGCAAGTGAAGCTGGGAGGAGTCTGCCTAGCCTAAGAGAGTGCCTAGTTACTGATGTTCAGGAAGCCCCGGTGAGGTGGAAGAGCACTTCGAGAGAAGGTACTCCACTAGGCAGGTAGGAAGGCTCGGAAGTTGCTGTCAGCAAGGGGAATTTCAAATCAGTAATTTCAGAGGTGGAGTAGTAGTGATGACATGCTCCAAATTGTGACTTCAGAAGAAGTGGCTGGAGTGGAACGGAGGACACAGTTATTGAGCTGAAGTAAGGCATTTTGAAACTAAGAGCTTGAGTGAGTCGCCTGCATGCAGGAGTCTGAGGAGTGGAAGGAGGAACTGTGGATATTCAACGCATCAGAAGGTAGAAAGGTGGCAGAAGTAAGGAGTATATTGGAGAGTATGATGGTCTGATGGACGGAGTCCCATTCGTTTGTTTTTTTCTTAACAAAAAGTAGAGATCTTGTGTGGAGCAGGAAGCATTAGTGGAGTAACAGCGGTGATGGAGAGAATAGAGTGCTGAGTGTACCTCCTAACCATGATGGATGTGGCTGTAGGCAGACACACACCCTCCATCTGGGAGGGCTGCAGGAGGAAGAAGAATCTTTTTGGGATGGGCAGAACTTAAAGAATGCAGGTGGTAGGTCAAGGAGACAGTAAAGATGTGGGAGAATTTATTGATGATGAGTGGCATGTTTAGGCAGGCACAGGGAAGGGTTTCAGATGGAGAAGCAAAGAGACTAGGTCAGAGGGAGACCCACCAAGGTCCAGTACAGACCAGGTACCCTCATGCTCCCTAACTGGAGCAAGTCACCAAGCCACACTCCAGTGCTGTGCTTGCATGGGACTCAGCCCCTCTGTCTCTACCTCTTTTTCTATGTATTTGCATTGTATCTTTATGTCAAATTTACCCAGAGAGGGGATCTACCAAGTGCATTCCATCAGTCCTCATGTGTAGAGCTTTCCTGTTCAAACCTCCAGAATGGGTGCTCACATGTTCTACCATAGGGAGGGATTTGCCTTGAATCTCACAGAAGAAAACTGTGAAGAAACTTGACATGTCATATTTTGCTGATAGGAATATAAAATGGCAGAGCCACGTTGAAGAACAGTTCAATAATTTGCTTAAAAATTAGACAAATACTTGACCTGACCATTCCTACATACTTACCCAAGAGAAATGTAAATATGTGCTCCACACAGAGGTGTATGAATGCTCACAGTGGTAATATTAATAACAGTCAATAACTGAAAACAATCTATATGTCCATCAGTTGATGAAAAAACAGAATATACTATATCCATAGCATTATACATCATTGAATACCACTCAAGAATATAAAGGAACAAGCTACTACTGGTATTTACAATGACATTGCTGAACATTTTGAAAAGTGAAAAAAATCAGATTCAAAAGACCATATATTTTATGATCCCACTTATATATGAAATTTCTAGAAAAACAAATCTGTAGAAACAGAAAGCAGACCAGTGTTTGCTTGGACTGGAAATGGCAGTGAGCAGTGACCGCAAATTTGTGGAAAGAACTTTTTGATGTGATAGAAATGCCAAACTAGATAGTGGTGTTGGTGGTGCAACATATACTTGTAATAGAATTTTATGATACATAAATTATTCCTAAGTAAAGCTATTTCAAAATCTTGAAAGAATTGTTTCAATGAGTAAAATATTTGAGAAGGCAATCCATCAAAGAAGATATAAGGATGGCACATAAGCAGTGAAAAATGTTCAATATCATTAAGAATCACATGTGAATCGGAATGGCTCAATTAAAAAACAGACAATACCAAATGCCAGTAAGGGTGGCTAGCAGCTTGAACTGTGATACACCATTAGTAGGAATTAACAGTATAAAATAGTTCAGCAGTTTCTTAAAACGTTAAACATAACCTCTATCGTACAACCTAGTGACTGCATTACTACATATATACCCAAGAGAAATAAAAATGTGTAAAATTTTTTACACAAATGTTCATAACAACTTTATTTTTAACAGTTACAGCTGGAAATAATCCAACGTTCCTTACTAGGAGACAGAATTTAAAAATGTCATGTATCAACACGATGGAACTCTCAGAAATAGAAAGTTAGCACTATGGATACACATAACAACATGAATTAATCGAAAAATAATTAAGCTAAGTGAAAAATTTCATGTCCCAAATAAACAAATAATAAAAGAGTACACAAAAGATAATTCTACTTATGTGAAAGCAGGTAATTATTTGGCTAGGGATTAGGGAGGGTTGTTAGGATGTGGAGGGAGAGATTACAAAGGGTTACAAGGAAACTCTTGAGGGTGATTGATACATTCGTCATTTTTATTTTGGTGATGAGTTCACGAGCACATAAACACATCAAAGCTCATCAAATTGTACGTTTCAACACAAGTAGTTTATTTTGCTTCAATTACACATCAATAAGTGTATGTTTTTTTTTAAACATGCTTAACCCTTTCAGTTCCCTTGCCATGCCAGTATGTCACAAGGGAAAGCTATAAAGTCCTTCTTCAACATGTCCACTGATCAAGTGTCACAATGTCTTAAAACCCACCACTGACTTTCTTCCTTTGAGATCATTACTATTTCCTATAGCAAGACTCTTACCTGCATATTTCAGTCACAGTTTGAAATCTGTGTGGAACTATTTTAGTTATAAAGAAGGATTTTATGGAGAAATCAAAGACAGAAACGGTGTTAGGAATAGCATCAGAGATACAATAACTTACTGTTGCATTCTTCTCTAATTTCCCAGAGTTCACTCATTTACCATCTCCCTTTCACACCTTCCTCTCCATGTTTTTTGAATGTTTTTGTTTGACATCATTCTCTCAAAATAGTTGTCCTCCAACGACCTCAACCTCAAGACAGTTCTAGCTAACTTCCTGAAAGCCTCATAGCCGAAGAAGAAGTGGGGCTCTTTCCACAATTCCAGTTCAAAACAGTACCCAGCTTGGGTCCCAGGCTTGCAATGCTTCTAGTAAGTGGGCAAGCTCCCCCGACGGGGAGAGCAGGACTAGCAAGTTCCATCCTGTGTACCTGAGGGCGGCAGAATGAGAGGAAAGTGAGTGATCATGAAGAGTTACCTACAACAAATTTTCTACTTCATGATGTTGCTAATCAGCAGCCTGGATCCCCAACTCTGGCAAGATACAAAAACTGATCTTGTTTATTTGTTTTGTTTTGTTTTGTTTTGTTTTGTTTTGTTTTAACTGGCTGTGACACTGGGCACACATTCCTTTCCCAGAGCCACCTTATCAAGTAAATAACTGCTAACACAGCCCATGAGATCACCTCTCTGCCTATCTAGACATCTTCCCCATTTTTCTCCTGACCCATAAAAGAAAAATCAAGATAATGTCATCCTTTCCATCTTACCACAAAATAGTGATTGTAAGTTTTCTTTGTCTTCTTACTGCATTTATCTTGCAAATAGATTTCACATACTGTCTCCAGATGAACCCAAGGATGATTTGCATCCAAAATAACCCAGGAAAGAAGTGGGTCTTGGCAGAAGGTGGCCTGCTTTTGCACCTTAGGAACAGGTTCCCTGGCCCACAGAGAACAGGTTAGTTCATTCCACTCCTGTGGGAAAAGAGTTAGTCAACAAGTAGTATTGAATGTACCCAGGCTGCATTGCCCAATAACAGTGAAAATGGTGCAACCTAATGTTGTATTACTAACAATGGTTGAGTTAGGAATGGGGAACTATTAAGATCATTCGAAACTACAAAGATTTTTCATTTTAAAAATGTCATATTTTTACATTTCAAGTTCTGTTTCATTTGGACAAAAGTTAAAAGTTGCTGTTTATTCTTTTTTATTATGTTCCCCGTTACCATTAGAAGCACAAAAACCTCAACTATAATTTTTTCATATTTTATTTTAAAATATGCTTATTTACCTCCAAAAAGAGTCATGAAAATGAAAGCCATTCTGCTTTGTCTAACCCCCACTTCCAAAAGGGCATTCTTTGTAAATTATTTTTCAGTGTTTCTGAATTCACTTCAAAGAGTCTGGCTAATATTTAAAAGGTTTTTTTCCAAAGTCTTAGACATTACCACATGCACAATTTGGATCTTTCCATAAACATTACCACTATAGGCCAATTGAGAATTCTACTGGAAGACTTCAAGTTACTCTTGCTCTGGACCAAATCTACCAACAATGTTCAAACACACACACACACACACACACACACACACACACACACACACACACATATTCTACTGGTATAGCAATAGAATTTCCAAACCATGCCTCATTGCAAAGTGCATTGCACAGTTTGGCAGTTAAATCTTTAAGGTTATCTAAACCACTGTGCCCCAAAGGAGTAAATGATTATAACGTACAAATGTAATAAAAAATCTCCCAGACAGTAACACATCTCTTCCAGTGTCATAGAGAATACAGACAGTAAAAGCCTACTTTGTTTATTCATTTTTTAATTGTCATTATTGTTACCAGGATATATTACAGCTTTAAAACATTTAGAATTTTTTTCATCAGTCATACAACAGATAGTACTAAAAGCCTGACGAGGAAGCATCCATGCTTTCCCTGAGTCTCCATACTCCCAGCTTCTCAGTTCAATTCACCAGAGGCCACCCCTTTTCATTCGCTCAGCTGTTTCATCAGATGGTTAGCATCTTGTTCCCAAATAATATGTGTATACTGCCACTCCTCAGTATGTTGATTTTATATATTAAATTCCTCTTATGATAAACAGGGATTTAGCTCTCTTAACTAATTTTTTCAAAAGAAGCATAGAGCTATTGAGAGCTACATTGTATGATTATGTAAATATTGATTCTAAATTTTTTTTCCCAAAGCGCCATAATGCCTCCCATCTGTTTATCTTGTTTCTGTCTTGTTTTCTTTTGCTTTTCCAAGTGGCCTCTCTTATCAGATGGTCCTTTTCCTGGTGGCCTCCTCCCGCCACCCCCTGCCCTCTGACTGAGACACCTCTTTCCTGCGCTCAGGAGTTTGATGTACTGTTTTCTGGGTCCCATGTCACTGCTTTTGCTTGGTTTAGTCTTCTTTTAAGTGGAACTGAGCCAACTTCTAAAGAAGGAGATATGAGAAATAAATTTTCTGAGTCTCCACATGTCAGGAAATGTTCTTTTCTGTTCTCACATTTGATTAATAGTTTGGCTGGATATTACAGTCCAAGTGGAAGATCCTTATCTCCGATTTTTTAAGTCCTTGCTCCATTATTGACTAATGGCCAATAGTGCTGTTGAGAAGTCTAATTTGAACTTATTCCACAAATCTGTATAGATTGCCTGCAACTGACCAGGTGCTGCTTGAAATAGAGCAACAGAGAGAGATACAGATTTCCCACCTTCGTAGAGCTTACATTCCAATATTGAAAAAAAGATTTGAAAGGGTTAATAAACAAATGAGATAATTACAGATTATAAAAAGTCTACTTAGAAATACCACAGCGTAAGGGGGTGGAAGTAGAGATGCTACTTTATGACGGGCCAGGTGTGGTGGACCGATATGGTCAATTTGAGCAGGTACACCCAGCTGGGCTGAGTTGGTGGGTTCTGGGCATAGCGGATCCACTCGAGGATTGTGGCTGACACAACGTAAAGGAGAATGAAAGCAGCAGATGGGGGCTGGCTGCTTCCCAGGAGAAGCTCTGTTGCAGCAGGTTTCCTTGAAGTCAACTCAGTTGTTCTCGTCGCAGAAGGAGCTCAGGGCCTTGCTGTCATCAAGGATGGCTGCTGTTCGCTTTGGGGAGCTCTGGTTTTCACCTCTGCTCCAAGCATCATATCCCGGTTCCAGTGTAGATTTCTCCAGCCTTTTAGTGTAGACAGGGATGTACACAGGACATTGCCGTGGGCTCCCAGCCCTCGATTGGATCTTTTGAGTCTCCAGTGCACAGGTAGATGTTCTGCACTCTTCCCGCATTTGGCTTGTGTGTGTGTGAGTGAGTGTGTGAATGTTGTAACTTGTGAATGTCCTGTATTAAGCCTGCTCTCTTGCAAACCATTGACTCTAGAATCACCTGACTAATACACCAGGGGAGGTTGTATAGTGGAGGTTTCATGCACTAGCTGAAACCTGAACAATGCCCAAGAGACCTAGAGGACAACGGAGCGAAGGGGAAGCGGAAGGTGTGAGGGCCAAAAGCGGAGCCACCTGGAGTATCTGAAGCAGTCACAGTGACAGCCCGTGAGAAGTGGTGAGAGACGGGCTTTACAGAGCAGTACTGGTCCTGCGCTCACTCCGTGAAAGGTCTTGTAGGACAGGCATTTCTTTTTTGTTCCTTACAAAAGAAAAACCACTGGAAGGTGGTTTTCATTACTGTTGAAATAAGGTGATGAAACAATCTGACTGAAGTTTGTTAAAGATCCTGTACTTTATGTAGAGCCAAATCTCGGAGTAGAAGCAGAGACGGGTTATGAGCTATTGCTCTTTCTCTGGGATGTGGCGACGGCAGTGGAGGTGTGAGAAGTGACGAGACTCAGGATATATTTAAGCAAATTCAACAAGAACTCCTGATATTAGTACATAAGATACGAGAGAAAGAAGAAGGTTTCAAACAAGGTCTTCACTTATCTTTTATTTGTTTAATATATACCCAAAGAGAACAGAGAAACTTATTAATATATTTTATAAGTCTATCATGGTATTCTCTGAAATTTTCTACACCATGTTTCATAAAAACAAAGGTGTTAAAAGCTGACCAGGGCTTGGTGTTCATGACTGAGGTGTGTAGCTGGGCAGCTTCTCTGCTGGGAAACAGGGCAGAGGCAAGAGTAGCGAGGGCATCGACTCGGCCTCTGCGGATGGTCAGCTGGCCTTCCATTCCAGCCTGCACCTCGCAGGAGCACCAAGCTTGTCCCTTCTGGGAGGTCTCGAGCAGAGCAAATACAGGCCTTGTGGAGCCTGAAGCTTTTACAATGTGGGTCATCTTAAGTGAAAAGAATATAAAATCATAAATTCAGATTTAGTATGAAAGTGACTATAGTGAGAACAGACATTGAAACAAATGGTTCATTTGGAAAAGCTGACAAATTCCACAAATGTCATAAAATCTAGGAAACCCATAATTTTTATTAATTTATTTTTATAATACATCCTCCCCTACATTTTTCTTTGCTTTTCTTTCTTTTTTAAAGTGTAGGCTCTTTGCTTCTTTATATAACAATCTTATAATATCATTTACTGCACAGCAATCAGGAGAATAATTCAGTTTTTCCCTAGCTTGATTGAATTTTTTAACATATCAGTAGTTTAGAGATTTCTTTCAGCTTCACAACTCATTGGTAATGTCATGCAAATTAAGATTGCTGCCAAATTTGGAGAGCCTTCTATTACATTTCTTCCATTAATAACTGAAGGATCTCAGGGCATTCCAAGGTGCCTTGCAAAATGACTAGTCTTAAGGAATCTTTAAATTGATGACATTCATTAACTAGCTTGTCATTAGTGGCTTCATCGTGGTGGTGTAAAATGAGTTTTATGTTATCTTTGCAATGTCAATATTTCATGTAAAACAGCAAGAAATTAAAATTTTTTCTTTGTGGTCATATGAATCTTACTTTTACATTAATTGGATTATCAAATTATCCAAAAGCCCATTTATTATTTCTGGTTAAACATTTTCTCCTTTCTCTTAATAAATTATCATCCCACAATATCCTGAAAATTAAGTTACTTTTTCATATCAAGATAATTTCTACCAATTTCATTTGTTATCACTTTTTGGTTCCTATTTGTTTAAATTTTTATTCAAATGCTCTGCTTATAAATAAGTATTCATGTTACATATTTTATCTTATTTTTGAGTCTATAACAACTTTTGAATTAGAATGCCTGTTTTAGGACGTTTTGCCTCTAAGTCCAAATGATCTATTGATACATGAGAATCATGTGACTTCGCACACATGCACTTGCTGTGTATATATGTTTGTATTCCCCACACACAGGAATTCTGAGGTATTCTGTTTTGTGTACTTCATACAGAAATATGTACAGTGCATTCAAAATTGTATGCACTGCATTACCAAGATTGTTTATGAAGAAAGAATTTCCATTTTGAGCAGACATTGATGGGAACTAAATCCCCTGCTTACTACTTCTAAATCTGATGATTGGAAGAATTTTCCACAGACTAGCCTGTTTATCCATCATTATCCACATAGAGTATGCTGGACACTATAGTATACATTCATATTATCATGTAACTTTTGTCCCCAAACCTTTGGGCCACAGTAGATGGTAGCTGGTGCATTGAAAGACCTGCAATACTTAACATACGAAATGGCCTGCAAAGAAGCAAAAAAAAAAAAAAAAAAAAAAAAAAAATCCAGTAAACTACTCAGTATACAGTATAACACAGTGAAACTCAAATTGGAAGAAGCAGTTTTAAATAATTGTGGTTAAAACATTTTACTTTTACAAAGTTTACCAAAATACAATCTGTACAAATATATTGCAGGGTGCTTTCTAGGCTTGTTCTCTTCGAAGATGCCCATACAGATGAGGGAAGATAATGAATAAGCTTTATTACCTTCCTGATAAACCTGCCTCTGCAGCATTTTTGTTCTATTATGAGTAAATATTATTGATTACAGAATCAGGTCTCCTCCTGCTTAGAGAAGGTGTACAGGAGAGGAGCATCTATCTAGTGCTCTGTGCAGAGGAATTGGGGTGGGGATGGGGGACCACGTTCAAAGAATGTTTCCTTTACATCCCATTTTCCCCACCTGGTGCCACATCTCCACTCTGGCTGCTGGCCACCCATTCTGCTGTGTCAATCCATTCTCCTTGTCCAGGCTTCTTCTCAGTGAGCACTATAATCATGGATTCTCCAACCAGCTGAGTTGGTTTCCACGCCTCCATCTGCTCCCTTAATACTTTAAATCTCACATGCACCCTGATGCCTTAGCGGGTGATGTGCTACTCTAATAGGACCCATGATCCTAACTCACCAAACAGAATTGTTTTTACCTTAGTCCATGGAGTCAACATTTTTGTTCTATTATGAATAAACATATTGGATTACCTTAGAGTATGTTAACTAGAAGGAAAAGAGAACAATGCATATGTAATCTGCCAGATTACTAAACCCATTCCCACTGCAAAATAAATTAACAAAAGCTCACATTCACTGTCACATATTCCTTTCTTTCTGATTTTATGGGTTCACGCTTTGCTTATTCTTTCTTATTTTAGAGAGGTGCTGGAATCATTTCTCCTGTGAATACAAACCATGTTTCTAAGTCCCCAATGCCATGTTTACTCCTTTGTTCTGGTCACAGAAGAATTTGTACTAAATGCTGTTATGACTCAGTCTTGCCCACTGAAATTTCTGCTTGAAAATCTAAGTCCTTGTGTCATGTAGGTTTGTTCACAAATCTTGCCAGGCTCTCATTCAATGATCTGATGTATTCTCCTATGTGATTCTGCTGTCGTTTTCCATGGTGGTTATTTCTCCTACTGCACTCACTTGGTTGTGACCTCAAAATAGAATCTGAGAGAACTTTAGACTTCAGAACTGTGCAGCTGAGCCCGTGAGATACCAGAGAATAAATGTCTGCTAAGGGATTGGTTGCTAGATGTGTAGCTTTTAGTAGGCTCAACACCAGAGAAAAAAAGTGTAAGGTCATTCAGAAAGTCAGAACCTGGCGTGAATTGCATCTCAAATATTCTTAGATTTACCACGGAAAACTCTGAACAGATGTAGTTATTTATACTTACTGTATATTGTTGGTACACTGGTTATATTTCTTAGCCATTATAAAAAATGTCAACCTCTAAGCTTGTTCCTAAACTTCTAAGGATCTACTAAATTATTTCCTTGTTTGGAATTTGTCTTCACATTTTTACTAATCTTCAGGATAAACCAAATACCACAAAGTTTCATCACATCTGCCCAACTATCATTAACTAAAATCACTTGCTTCCATGAAATATATAGTATTCATCCTGGTGCACACATTTGGTTTTCCAGGAAACGAAAAACCAGTAAGTAGAATTCCAACTCTCTGCGAATTCATCCTTGTTCAGAAATAGTAGTGTACTCTGGGCCAGCTGAAATCCTGGTGCGCTTTCACAGGAAAAGGTCCTATTTCCTGTCAGACTGACAGGGCACAAGATAAGCAGTATAATACCCAGACAAATTACAGTCAATTGGTGATCATAAAGCCAAAAGACACACACTACGAATAACTGAAGACAGAGGTGGCTGGTTCCTTGACCTGCTGTGCCAGCCCAAAATTGCTTGTCCCAGACTCCTGAACAGATACTGTGGGTTCACCTGTACTGCCTGCCCTGACCACAGCCATGCACCAACTCCAAGCCCACTCTGCCCCTTGTTTCTCCTCAGCCACCCAGCAGCAGAGGCAACCAACTGACCAACCTAAATGTGGATGAGGCCAGTATCCCAAGAGAGAAGCAGAGACCAGAATCTGATAGTTTTCCCCATCTACCAACATGATCAAGGACACACTTCAGCATAGACGGTTGCCACACGTACTGGGGTGTACAGATAGAGGGCCCTGTAAACCAGAAAGGACACCTCACAATCCACAGACTGTAATGCTAGGCAGAGAAATCATGACTTGCTGGATTGCAAGACTGCAGAACCTGGAAAGAAACCACTTATTCAAAAAGACAGAGAGATTTTTTTTTTTATGGACTCAATTTTTCTCTACCTCCTCCTCCTCCTCCTCTTCCTTCTTCTCCTCCTCTTCCTCCTCTTCCTCCTCCTCCTTCCTTGCTCTTTCTTTCTCCTTCATTGTCTTGGTGGAGGGGGGATCTTCTTTTATCCTTTATCTTTTTAATTACTTTTTTCCTTTTCCTTTGTTTTTTCTATTTTGCTCTCTTTTTTCTTCTTTCTTGTTTGTTCTTTTCTGTTACATTTATCTAAAACTATTAATTTCTTTTTACTCCTCATTAGGATCTTTATCAAATTTTCTCTTTTCCTGCTCATCCTCCACTGATTAATTTTTCAAATTCTACTTTTCTTCATTCTCTCGTGCCTCATACCTTTTATCCTTACTAGTATAACCATTAAGCTTTATGACCAATTAGTTACTGAAATATGTGCTATTCATTTTGAATATTGTTCTATTGTTAGTGGAGGTACAGTTGTTAAATTGATTAGATATTTACTGTATGTCAATATTTGATTTGTCTTAGTGTTTATACTCTGATTTTATTGCTATTGCCAAGGTGGGGTACTGTTGCTGTTAACTGATTTTCTCTGTGTGCCAATATCTGAATTGCCTTTGTGTGATTAACAATACTGTGACTCATTCCTTGAAAACTGGCTGCTGGGCCACATATAACTGTGTATTCCCCTCCAAATAAACCAAGTCGGTAGGATCTTGTGACAGAGGCAAAGACCTATAGTTAGCCATACCCCAAGTGTATCACTGAAAAACAACACAAACTAAAAAAGATCTTCATTTTGGCAACAAAGTCCTCCACTATAATCAACCAGAAAACTTGTGCACAAAGCAAAACAAAAAATAGAAATATGAGCAGACAAGGCAACTAAATGTCTCCAAAAGTTCTCAAAGCTGATTGATGGGGCATTGAGGGGAAGAAAATCAAAAGCCCACACAACTGAATTATTGGAACAGTTAATAGAGGAAATTTAAAAAGGTCAATAAAGTGCTTGACAAGTTCAAAGCAGATATAACTAAACAGATAACAGGCCTAATAGAACAATTAGTGACTCTACAGAAGACACAAAAAAAAGGTCGTTGATATAAACAAAGCAGCTAGCTGACACAAACACAATGATACAAAACATGAATGTCCAGTATAGAATATAATTTGAGTCCATGAAAAGGGACCAAAGATAAACTCAAGTCCCAATAAATAACCTAATGATGTACCTCACAGTAAAGAAAAATCCAAATCCAAAGCTAGTAAAAGATTGGAAATTAGAAAGATCGGAGCATAAATCAATGAAATAGAGACTAAAAACAATACAAAGAATCAATGAACCCAAGAGCTGATTCTTCAAAAGAGTAAAAGACAAACTCTTCACAAAAAAGAAAAGACCCAAACCAATGCAATTGGGGATGAAAAAGGTAAAGTCACAACAGACACTGAAGAACTCAAGATTGTTAGCAAATACTTCTCAAATCTATATGTAAATAAATTGGAGAATTCAGAAGAAATTATTAGATCTCTTGACACCTTTGAAATACCAAATCGGAACCAAGAAGACATAAAATGAGTAATCCAGTAAAAGGCAACAAAACTGAAGTAGTAATTTTTTTAAAACTTATTAAGAAAAGCCTAGGTTTTGGTAAATGCATTGCTGAATTCTATAGGAACTTCAGGGATGACCTAATGCCAATTCTTCTCAAACTCCTTAAGGAAATAGAGAGAGTACTGCCAGAATCACTCTTAGAAGCTAACATTACCCTGATCCCAAAATCAGACAAGGATACACTCTTACAGGTAAATCCCTCTGATGAAGACAGGTGTAAAAATCCTCAACAAGATGCCAGCAAAAAGAATGCAAAAAACATCAAAAGGATCACACACCACAACCAAGCAGAATTCATCCCAGGGATGCAAGGATGATTCACCATATACAAATGAATAAATGTAATATATCACATAAGCAGAGCAAGGATAAAAATCACAGGTTATCTCAATACATGCCAAAAAAGGCATTTGACAAAAATACATCTTTTCATGATTTAAAAAAAAAAACCTTGAATAGGCATAGAAGGACCTTATCTCGATCTGATAAATCCATTTATGACAAACCTACTGCCAACATCACATTAAATGGGGGAAAACTGAAAACAACCATTCTCTAAAATAAGGAACAAGACAATGATATCCACTCTCTCCACTCTGTTCAACATAGTACTCAAAATATTAGCTAGAGAAATCAGGAAAGAGAAAGAAAAGAGACATGTATAGGAAAGCAAGAGGTCAAATTATCATTATTTGTAGATGATATGGTCATCTACATAGAAGACCCAAAAAAATTCCACCAAAAGACTTCTAGAATTAATAAGGTATTCAAGCAAGGTAGCAGGATATATAATCAACACACAAAAAGCAATAGCATTCCTGTTTGCCAATAATAAATGCAACAAGAAAGAATTTATGTAAACAACACTATTCACAATAGCATCAAGAAAAATTAAATACTTAGGAATTAACCTAACTAAGAGAGTGAAAGACATGTATAATGAAAACTATAGTCCGAAAAAGGACATTGAACATCAGAAAATGACAAGATATCCCTCGTTCCTTGATAGGCAGAACCGATATTATCAAATGACTATACTTCCAAAACTGGTATATAGATTTAATGCAATTCCAATCAAAATACTGACAGCATTCCTCACAGAACTATAGAAAAAAAATCCTAAAATGCACATGGAACCAGAAGAGACCCAGAATAGCAAAAGCAATCAATAAGAGCAAACCAGGAGGCATCAGAATCCTAGATTCAAAGTTATATCACAAAGACACAGTGATCAAAATAACATGTTACTGGCACTAAAATAGACATGTTGATCAACGGAACAGAATAGAGGACACAGAAACAATCCCAGGCACATTCAGCTATTTGATCTTTTAACAAAGGGACCAGAAACAAACACTGTGGAAAAGATAGCCTCCTTAATAAATGTTTCTGGGAAAATTGTCTATGCACATGCACAAGACTGAATCTACATCCATATATCTCACCATGTACTAAACTAAAATCAAAATGGATCAAAGATCTATTTCTTAAAACAACAACAATCTGCTGGAAGATTAAAATAGGTAAAACTCTTGAAAATGCAGGCATAGATAAGGACTTTCTGAACAGAACCCCTGTGGCACAAGAAATTGTACCAAAGAATCAACAAATGGGATCATATCAAACTAAAAAGCTTCTGCACAGCAAAGGAAACAACCAACAGAGTGAAGAGACAACCTACGCAATGGAAGGAAAATTTTGGCAGCTATTCCTCAGACAGAGGACTAATATTTAGAATATATAAAGAACAAAAAATTAGAAGCCCCCCAAAATAAAAGACCCAATCAAAAACTGAGAAACTGAAATTAATAGACATTTCTCAGAAGAAGTACAAATGGCCAATGACAACATGAAAAAATGTTCAACATCACTGGCCACTAGAGAAATGCAAATTAAAACAACACCAAGATTCCATCTTACTCCAGAAAGAATGGCTATCATGAAATCAAATAGTAACAAAAGCTGGCGAGGTTGTGGGGAAAAGGGAACACTTCTACACTGTTGGTGAGAGTGTAAAGTAGTGCAACCACCATGGAAATCTTAAGGAAATTCCACAAAAAACTAAAAATGATAATTCCATTTGACCCAGCTATTCCCCTTCTAGGTATTTTTCTGAAAGAGTTAAAGACATCATATTACACTATTACATGCATACCCATGTTTATAGCAGCATGATTCACAATAGCTAAATCTTGGAAGTGACTTATATGTCCATCAGTAGGTGAGTGGATAAAGCAGATGTATTTATAGATAATGGAGTACTATTCTGCCATAAAGAATAAAAGAGTCATTTATAGGAAAATGGATGTACCTTGAGAGTGTAACATTAAGTGGAATAAATCAGACACACAAGCTTAAATATTGCATGTTTTTTTTCTTATATGAGAAACCCAAAATATAAATAAAGAGCAAAATAAAAGACGGATAAGAGGAAGTAGGGAAATAGATCTTTTCAAATGGGAAGAGGATTAAGAGACAGAGGGAGGGGAGGGAAAGGGATGAAAAAATAATTGAGATGTTATATACAAAAACCAACTCCCCACAAGGCATATAATTATGTACTGCAAACATGTACTAATTTAAAAAATAAAAACTGGAAAAAAAAAGGAGAAAAAGAAATAGTAGTGTAAAATTTGCTGTGGAAAAAAAATTGCTGTGGAATCAAATTTAGGTGTGGGCTTACCTTCTCAGATGAAGTATAACACCAGCATTTTCTAGGGAATTGTTCTTTGAATAAAAGCCACTAGTATCAGGTGTATTTTTATTTGTTTGTTTTCAGTACTGGTGACTGAGCTCAGGGTCTCACACATGCTAAGCAAGTGCTTACCACTGAGCTACACCTCCAGTCCACTTTTTGCTTTTATTCAAAGCAATAACAGTAAAACTGCTTGGATCGATATATTCAATAGTGCTTTTTAAAGCCTTTTATAGGTCAGACATTGGATTTTTTAAATTTTCTTAATATTGCATTTATTTTTTAACTTTTATTTTTATATTTTTAGTATATGTTTGCAGTACATAAGGAATACATCTAATCTCCATGAGATCATTGTTTCATTTGTTTTTTACATTGTTGTATTTCCAGTATCACAAAGAGTACATAACTGTAATTGGATAGGTGATTGAATAAGTAACAACTAATTGGGGTGCATAAATAAATACATATCATAAAAGAAACTGAATGGAGGTATACTTAGTGTGTTGTTTCTTATAGCTCTTACAACAAATCAACTCAAATTTAATGTTTTAAAAAATACATAGTTATTATAGTTCTGTGTGTTCAGAAGACCCGAAATGGAAGTGCTGGCACAGCGATGGACTTTTGCAGGCCCCAGGAGAGACTCTTTCTCCTTGTCTTCCTAGCTGCTAGAGGCCACCTGCATTCCTTACCTGTAGCCTCTTCTTTTGCCTTCAAAGCTTGACACTAACTCATGCCCACGTGTTTCCCTCTCCTGTGACCTCTTCTAACTCTTCTGCCCACCTCTCTCCCTTACTCTGACCCTCCAGCTTTTCTCTCTTAAGAACCCCTGTATTTATATTGATTACTGCACAGAATTTAAGACAATCTTCCTATGTCAAGTTCTTCAACTTCATCACATCTGCAATGTCCCTTCCAGCGTATAAAGCAACATATTTACCAATTCCGGAGACTAGGATATGCCATTTTGGGGAGCCATATACACATACACATATTATCTGGATTTTTTTTCTACAAGGAATCTGTCTGTTCTCCTCTACATTTTTAATGTAATCAATTATTTATTTATAACAGTATGAACTCATGGTTATTTATTTGGTACTTTATATTATAATACAGTCCAACTATACTTAACCATTTTGCTCAAATTGTTCCAGCTTTGGCCATTAGAACTCTTTCAGTGGCATGAAGGGTCAACATACTCCATCACTGTGTGCTTGTTTGCATATTCTGCCCTGTACTTTCTTGTTTCCTGGTGGAAGAAGATACTCTAGGCCCATCATGTAATAGTTCCTGATCTAATCCTAGAATTGACCATTTTCTAAGAAGTTCTGGTTGCTTCCATTGAAGAGTCAGACTAGAAAACAAGATTTGGCACTAGGAGTGTTCACTGTTACTGGGGGACAAAGGTCATTACTTCTAGGTCCTTTCAGCCGACAGATCAAGGAAACATGTTTGCATACTAAACCATGTGCATGTAAACATCCACAGATATTTTGATCTGTGACTTTCTGTATGTGTATTAGCCTAGCATGTATTAGTACTGATGTCTCCAATTCTGATCCATTACTACAAGGTCATTCTAGCTTCTCCCTTTGCTTATGTGTTACTTCCCACTGTAACAATGAGAAACTCGCTGCTACATCTCCCATCCATTTTCTTAATGGTTCAATTTCATTATATGTGTATAGTGGCTTCAGAATTGGTACTCCACACACCATGAGGAAAACTTTATTAATTGCATGGAAGTACTTATATAAAGTTCTTTTTCCTTTAGTCTTACAGAATTCAATCATTTCCAGAATCACTTGGGCCAGCACTTTTTTTCCTTCACCCCCTTCATTGCGGTTGCTTCATATATTTTTAATATGCTTAAATTCTCTTGTCACATATTACATTCCATCCTGGGACCTCTCTGACCCCCTAAATGATTTTTTAAATTTACATACATTAATATTCACTTACTGCAATGTTCTATAGGTTTCAACAAATAAGTAGTGTCATGTGTCCACCATGGTTTCATCATCTTAAAACAGCCCTGTACTGGACTTTACCCGTTTGATTTCCATTATTCCCATACTCTGGGTCCCTAACAAATAATGTTTGTTTGTTATCACTATAATTTCACCTTTTCTAGGATGTCACAGGCATGAAATCATATGTTATGTTCCCATTTCAGAATCGTTTCTGTTACCTAACAAAATGCAGTAGAGATTTACCCATGTCTTTGCACTCCATGAGAGCACATACCTTTTTATCCCTGAATAGTATTTTATTGTATGTATGTATCACAATTTGTCTATTCATTCACCTGCTGGGACATATCTTGGTACTTCCAGTTTGACTGATTGTAAATAAATCTGCTATAAATATTCTTGTGCATGCTTTTATGTGGACATATGTTTTCAAAGCAATAGAATAAACACTGAGAGCATGGTTGCTGGGTTGTGTGTTATGGCCATGTTCTGATTCTTTAAAAAAATCTTGAACTATCTTCCAAAGTGGCCATGTCAACACATTTTTTAAAAAAGGTTATTCTGGGGGCAATACAGGCTGTTGAAAGAATTAAAAGCTGGAGGTTGAATTTAGTTAAGAGAGCGTGCTACAATGGTTCAGGCCATACCTATCAAATGTCTGGAACGAGGAACAGCAGGAAGAATAGAGTGTCTCTCAACTCTCAATCTTCATGGCCTGGAAGAGTTGAAGGGATAGACTCCAAGGTTCAGACCACCAACTTGATGCAAGATTATGATCATGGATTATGGCTCCCAGGCATCTGCTTCAGGTAACTTAGTAAATGGAATAGAGAAGGAAGAAACTTGGGGGAAGATTTTGATCACACAAGTCTGAGATGCCTTGTCAGATTTCTTCAAGTGTGGGACTTGCCAGGGAAATATCATTAAGCAATTGTATAAGAGAGTCCTAAGGTCAGAAATCCTGTTTATCAGGCTATAAAGAAAGAAAATTACTCACAGTTGTAAAAGGGTCTATAGAAATTTTAACTGAGCCACCTGTCAATTTCAGTTTAAGAACCACAGTTTCCATTAAATTTAAATCTTTGCTATGAGATGTATTTGTCTGTTAAGTGACAGTGGGGTTACGATGAAAACAGATATTTACATTTCCATCCTTATTTGCATGGTTGCTAAATTATTCTGCCTGCCAGCCCGTACAAGTCAACCTCCTTTCGCCAACTATATTCTGAATAGTCCCTCACATTACTAATACCATTGCATTTCAGAACCAAAAGAGAGCTTGGAGACCATCTTGTTTAGTCACTTATTCTTAAGGATGAACTTAATTGTGTGTGTAGTTAAACATAATCAGTGCAATTACTATCATTTTACTACACGTTCATGCATTTTATTAAATCAAGTAACTCTTTTCTCTTACAGAAAAAGCCACATTTCTATTGTGATCCACAGGAAAAAGTTGCTCAAGACCCCGGGGTGAAGGTAATTCTGTGTTTCTTTATCTTTCTAAATTTAATCGGATATGTCTGATTCTCTACCCACCAAAACTGGCAAGAAATCCAATTTCAATTTTAGTAATTTTGGGGCCACTGTCCCTCCATCTTGGGCACATGAGATTGTAGGAAGTGGGAAGAGGCCTCCATCTTGGTCTTTGGAAGTTACACTGCCGTTTTGCTTTCTAGAAGCCACTGAGTGCAGAAAGAGATGAGTTCTGTAGGCTCCAGGCCTTTATCGCAGTTTAAGTCACCAGAAGCTCTCGCCAAGGCAATGCAGTTGGTTTCAGGGCTCACCGACTCCTTTTCACATCCTGCCTTAGATAGTTGCCTTCCAGAGGGCTCTTTACCACCCTACCTTTGACCTAATTCCATTCCTTGAAGATACAACCCCTTTGGCTTTAAATCACTCTTTCATTTCAAAGCATAAAACCTCTGTGCTGTCTACCTTTCTAGATAATCCATCCCAAGGTTCTCTAGACAATCCATCCCAGATGAGGAATTGTAATTTCTGTTGGACAGACAGGAAAATAAACAAGTAATGCTAGAAAGGTGTAAGGCAGAAAAATCAGGGACTAAGTATATGTCCTGTCTATACAGAAAAGCTCTAACAAGTCTTTTGACTCAAGGAGAAGCCAAGAGTACACTCTTTTAGGAGAATTCTCTCAAATTTCAAAGTTGGCAACTAATATTTCAAAACGCTATTCAGACAAAACCAAAAATTTCCATAATCAATGGGCCACCATTTTGAAACCATTTACCTAGCTCTTCTAAAGGAACATGTTCAGGAAAGATGAACAGTTTGTGGAAAATTCTAATTTCCAATCCTAAATTTTTTTTAAAAAGGTAATAACTCCCAACTCCAGGTAAGGGTGGAGGGATTCACTACATTTCATGAACAAAGGCTGAGTAATGGGTGATGGGATGTAGAGAATAAATTTTCTTTTTTTAATGAGCCCACAATGGAAGAATTCATTTGTATGTTAAAATTTCAACATTACCGCACAATACCTGACAATGCTTCGCATACATGACTTCATCTGTATGTGTGAATAATAAATGTCTGTATTAAAACATAAGACCTTTGGAAAAGGGCTGCATCCTTTGGTTCCTCTTCTACTGACTTTTTTCAGTCCTTTCTCTCTCATGAATTTTCAATAACTATCACAATTATTGATGGATTAGTAGAGAGACGGAAGTAGATGCTCTAGTTACTATTTCCTGGTAATAGACCAAGACAATTTAATAAAGCATTTCAGTTTGAGTTTGATAGTGTGCGTGTGTGACAGTAAGAGAGAGAGACACAGAGAGAGAGAGAGAGAGAATTGATTATTGAAGCATTTTATGAAAACATCTGAAGACACAGGTATAAATCCTGTCACAGGACTCAGATAGCAGAGAGGCCCTTGCAAAAAAAGGTGCCTCTCTCATGGAAGTATAAAAGGAGTAATGGGATCTTTTCCAATTTTGCTTTGGCAAGGGCTGGCTTTTAACTAAATGAAAGGAATTAGTACCTCTGTGACTCAAGTTTTCAGAAAGTAACTCATTGAAACTCACTAGAGTCATACAGAAACTCACAGCAAGTCACTGCGCATTTGTCTCCTTGAACTCCAAAGACGCCATGCTTAGTATTAAGCACACAGATTCAGAACAATGCTAAGCCCTGGAACTCCCACCATGTACCATGCTCAGAAGCCTCCTGGGCTCAATATACAGCTCTGTTGAAACAGTGCGCTCTTTCACCTCTGAGATATTCTTCTCCCAAACCCAGCAATTCAACATAATCATGAGAAAAATATCAAACTTAAATTCAATGACATTCCACAAAGTATACAACCAGTACTTCCAAGTCATGAACCAAAAAGAAAGGAAAAAACTGGAGAAACTGCCGCAGACCAGAAGAAATTAAGATGTGACAATTAAATACAATGTGGCACCCTAGATGGGATCCCACAACAGAGAAGGACCTTGATGGGAAAACTTCAAAATGAAAATAAACACCATAATTTAGTTAATAACAATGTATCATCATTCTGACTAACGCGCCATGGTCATGTAAGGTGTTAATAGTGGAGGAAACCAGTAAAAGGTACAGGAGAACTCTCTGTAATGTCTTTGTAACTTTTTATAAATATATAATTATTCCAAAGTTAGAAGTTTATTTAAAGCAAAAAGTCTTTTTGTTGTCCTAAAATTAGCTTCCAGGGTATCCTGTCTAACTCTGCTCCTTCCTTCAAGCAATTTAGTAACAGGCTTTGGACATCAACATAAATTACCAAGTGAATACTTTAGTTGGTCCTTATTTTGTGGCCCTCCCGAAGGCCTGTCCTAAATCATTATATCAGTTTGGAGGGGCACCTTGAGTATAAGTGACAGATATTCCCACTCAAAATAGCAAAAGTGGGAACTGCTCAGTTCACAGAACTGAAAGTCCAGTGAAGTTCTGGCTCCAGGAAAAAAAAAAAAAAGGAATGACGCGTCACTGGTTGTTCTTTATCTGCTGTCCCTGTCTTGTGCTCTTTTTGCTTCATTCTGAGGCCTTAGTCGTGATCCTTTGCAACTCCAGGCTCGTATCTTCTGGGTTCGAGTTTGTCAAAAATGAGAATATTCTTCTCTTTCTAATAATGACAGTAAATTTTAATTGCTTCTCATTGATTCTGATTGTATTATGCACCCAATCACAAACAAAGTACTGCGAATAGGGAATTTGACACCTACTCATCCACCTGTGATTTGAAGGTGGAGGAAACTCCACTGGAAGCTCATTGACTAACGATTTTTCCTTAAAAGGAAAGCCAAGCATTTCGATCTCCCCATGGTGAAATTCCAAACTCGCCTTCTCCAGATCATATCCCTGGTTTACAACCGGTACTTTTCCATGGAGGGAGAGGCAGCCTACTGCTGCCAGGACCTCCTCGTGACACCACCCTGTTAGGATATACTGTGGGCTTACTGTCCTAAGAAGGTCCATGCCGATACAATTATGCCACAGTTAAACTTCCCTTGACTCTAGCTCCTTTTCTCCCTTTGCTGTATGCTTTGTTCATTCATGTGTAGTGTCTGAAACTATTGCAAGAAGCAGTAATTTTCCTTCCTGTATTCATGCAATTTCACATCCTTACCATCAACCAGCAATCTCGGCACTGTGGGCTGCTTTTTCATTAGTAGCTCCAGCCCATCTCTAAAAACATTTGAACTAGTTTTTTTTTTTTTCAATATTATTTTCTTACTTTTTATTTTTTAACCAAGAACATGTATTGGTACAATGTACATATAATGATTACATTCATCACATTTATTTTGTACCTGTACATGATGCATCATGGTTCTCCCCCCTCTTCCCCACCCCTTCCCTCTATTCCCTTCCCTATTTACAGCAGGTACATTCACATTTCTCCATGAATTCCCTTTCCTTTTTCTATCCCTCTTTTCCCTTCCTGCTTCTCCCCCTCTCTCCATCCAATGCTCCTCTCCTTAGGATATTATCTTCCTTTTAGATTATATCTATTACACCTCTTCGTCCTTTTTTACATCCATGGTTTCTCATATCAGAGAAACAATTTGATGTGTATTCATAAGTGTCTGATTTATTTCACTTAATAGTATGTTCTCAAGGAACATCCATTTACATACAAATGACTCTAGTTTATCCTTTTTTATGGCAGTGTAGTACTCCATTGTGTAGAAAAACCACATTTTCTTTAGCCATTCGTTGGTTGTTGGGCATTTAGGCTGTTTCCAAGACTTAGCTATTACAAATTGTGTTGCTATAAACATGGTTGTGCATACATCCCTGTGGTATGAGGATTCCAGTTCTTCTGGGAAGATCCCCAGTAGGGGGTTAGCTGGATCAAATGGAACCTCTAGTTCTAGTTGTTTGAGGAATCTCCATATTGATTTCCATAGTGGCTGGATTTTAATTTCAGTTTTTCTCTCCTTTGTGGATTAGAGGAGGAAGAGTCACAGATTTCCTATGCTATCTGTGAAGAAGTTGCTAGTGTTTGATGTTTCAGCATGAAGTACATCTTCTGCCTAGAATGTTTTGACTTCGGCTCACTTCAGCTTACTTGGGCCACTTGAGCAAAGCAAGACCATGTATTATTGACCAGACCAAGAGTGTGGCATGAGGAAACGCAAGCAGAGTTGGCCTTTCTGTCCCTGAAAGATCATGTCTAGCAGTCATTGTCTGTGGCTCAACCAAATCCTTTGATCACTCACTTTTTCTGTCCATTCCAAGGGCTGCTCCCGAAAGATGTAAAATTGTCTTCTGGAAGCTTTTCCTTAACCATGAGAAGATACTTGAACCACATTTGAGATAGGCTAGAAATGCCAAGGAATGAAAATTCTAATGACCAGGTCTAAAGAAAACACAAGAATTGGTAAATAAACATCTTTGTTTCTTTGTCTCTCAGTATCCTTATCTCCTATGAGCAAAATGTCTTAAGACCTCTTGGGAAGAATAACAAATGCTCTCATTCTCAGGACTTAGGCAAAATAACATTGCTTCTAGGGGACAAACAAACCCCATCTCCCTGGGAGAGTGCAGAATACCAACACTGGTACAGATCAATTGCTGTTAAGAGAACATGGAAATGAAATCCCTCTGCTCCAGACAGAGGAGCAGAAAAACACCTTGGGTGTGAGATTCTGTGCTAAGAAGCAAAAATTAGCTGCTACTGGAATAGGGAAGGAAACTCTCCCACCTATGGTCAAACACACACAGAGCAGAGCAGAGCTTCCAGCAGGAAATTGGGCAAGAATGCTAAGAAGGCACCACCACCAAGGACAAACAATAACAGATCTGCTTTATACGGGCCAAAAATAGGGACCCTTCTGTCTCTTCTGTGATACTAGCACTGAGCAACAAGCAATAACAACCGTTACATGGAGAAGGTCAAGAGTACTGAGGGGACTTCACCTAAGGCACAGGCAGGAAGGCTGCTAAAGGCTGAAGACAAGGTAGGAACACTCTGGGGAAACCCTTACATGATAGGCTCCACTCTAAGTACAAAGCATGAGCAGCCAAACTCCAAAGAAATTTGAAGATTGTGATCAATCAAGAGTAAAAATAGTAACAAAATTCAAACCGAGCTCAACTCCTGCCTCCTTTAACTCAATCCCACATGCTAAGGGCTTGACAGAAAAGTCATGTGAATTTCTGAGTGCAGACAGGATTAGCTCATTCTCTTCTGTAATAAGCATGATGTCAGGTATTAAAAAAAAAATTAAGTAAAAACAATTAAGAGAAAAGCAAGTAAATACAATTAAGAGAAAAAGCAACCAGTAGAGCCAGACTCAGAGATGACCCAGACATTGAAACCATCACTCAGAGACTTTAAAACAAATGATTAATGTGCTGAAAGACTTGGTTAAAATGTGTACAACTTTTGTGAGCACATGGAGAATTACAACAATTAGTTATAGAAACTAATCAAACTTATATAGGAAATTAAAATAGTGCAAATAGAAAACATATTATCTCTATGTGGGAGAAAATATCTGACATCTACAACATAAAGGAAAAGAAATTTTATGTGACTAATGGTTTTAGGGGATTCAGTCCACAGAAACCTGGCTCCAAGGCAGAAGCATCATGGCAGAAGCTGCTAACTTCTTGGTGACTTGAATCAGAGTACAGGGGAAAAGCTCCAGAGTGGAAGGGACAAGGGACCAGATATCATCCCCCAGGTCACACTCCCAGACTGACCAGACATACCCGGAGGTGTGTTTTCTAATCTGCTAGGTATCTCTTGATCCAATAAAGCTGACAATCAAGATTTCCTTAGCTTGATAGACAATCAAAGTAAGAAAATCTTTGACTCAGTGCACTGGACAGAACAAGAAAGAAACCAGTGAACTCAAAGAGAAATCAATAGAAATTATTCAAAAAGGAAACACAGAGGAAAATATTTTTTTTAAAAGAAGAAAAAAATACAGTATTCCAAAATGGTGACATAATATTAAAGTTCTAAAATGTATGAAAATAAAATCTCAAAAAAGGAAAGAAAATGGACCACAAAATATACTTTAAGGGGTAATGTCTATAAGTTGCCCAGAATAAAAAAAAAAAAAGTGAACAAGTTGCCAATATAAGAGACTCAGAGAAGCTGGAGCGTGAAAAACACACAGAAATATATGTGCCACTAATCAAACTGCTACACAGTAAAATAGAAAAACTTTCTGGCAACCAAAGCCAACAGAAACATAACATACAGAAGAGCAAATAATTACAACAAATTACTCATCAGAAACCTTGCAAAACAAAGGATAATGAACTAAGGTCTTCAAATGCTGAAGGAGAAAAAAACTACCAACTTAGTACTCTTACTCACTGAAAATACCTTTCAATGATGAAAATGAGTTAAAAGTGTTTTTTCATATAAAGAAAGGCTAAGAGAATTCACTGCTAGCATATCTACGCTACAAAAAATGTTACAGGGACTTTTTCACACAGAAGAAAATTCTCTTCTATGTTTAAAAATGAAAAGTATCATAAAAGTTTAAAGTTGGGGATGTACATCAAAGATGTTTTTCTTAGTTTTAATAACTTAAAGATGATTAAGCATGGTTTAGAAAACATTTCTTGTAAATGCTCAGATATTTTAGGCTCTGTGTGAGCTATACTCTGTTTTACACAGTTCCTTCCTCTTGTTCCTGTTGCCGTTTAGACAGCCCTTTATAAACATAAAAACCAATATTAGCTCAAAGAACACATAAAGAGAGGCCACAGGCAGAATTTGGCCTTCATGTCAGACTTTTCTGCCCTCTGATATAAATAAAAATAGTAACTATGTCTAGCTCTATTACATGTAGAAGTAAAATGTATGGCAAGTATAACAGAGAAGGAGGAATTAGATGAGTGAGAAGAAGATACACAGTGTTTCAATGTTCTCACATTATAGAAGTTGTATAATAATGTCAGCATGTAGATGATAATAAATGTAAAATGTGTGTATAGTAAACCCTACAACAATTGCTAGCAAAACCTAAAAGTAGCTATAAAATGGAATTATGAAAGATATTTAAATTTAAAAAGAGAGAATAAAACAACAACAAAAACAAATGGGACAAATAACTGGGCAGGTGGTAGATTGAAATCTGACCATATCAATAATTACATTAAAAATAAATAAACCTATTAAAAGGTAGAGATTGTCAGAATGAATTAGAAGGCAACAGGCCACACTCACTGTATGCCTTCTACAAGAAAGCCATTTTAAATACAAAGAGATTGGTAGATTAAAAGTATAAAGATGATCACTAGTCATTCGAGAGATGCAAATCAAAACAACGTTAAGATTTCACCTCCAGAAAGAATCGCATATATGGAAAAATCAACCAATAACAAATGCTGGCGGGGCTGTGGGGAAAAAGGAACACTCCTCCACTGTTGGTGGGAACGTAGACTGGTCCAGCCACTGTGGAAATCAATATGGAGATTCCTCAAAAAACTACAACTGGAGGTTCCATTTGACCCAGCTATTCCCCTACTGGGGATCTTCCTAGAAGAATTAAAATCATCATACCACAAGGACGTATGCACCACCATGTTCATAGCAACACAATTTGTAATAGCTAAGTCTTGGAAACAACCTAAATGCCCAACAACCAACGAATGGCTAAAGAAAATGTGGTTTTTCTACACAATGGAGTACTACACTGCCATAAAAAAGGTTAAACTAGAGTCATTCGTATATAAATGGATGTTCCTTGAGAAGATACTTTTAAGTGAAATAAATCAGACACTCACGAGTACACATCGAATTGTTTCTCTGATATGAGAAACCATAACTGTAAATAAGGACAAAGAGGTGTAATAGATATTATATAAAAGGAGGATGGTGTGCAGACGAGAGGAGTATTAGAAAGAAAGAAGGGGAAAAGCAGAAAGGCAACAGGGGAAAGAGAGGGGAAAGGGAAAATATGGAAAATGATGAATGAACCTGCTGTAAATAGGGAGGGAGGGAGCAGAGGGGAGGGG
>PVJO010010134.1:0-65755 GCA_004026905.1 Hystrix cristata
GGTAGGCTGTGAGAAAGAAGCTTTATGAAAGCCCAAAGGGTGTGTGTGTGTGTGTGTGTGTGTGTGTGTGTGTGTGTGTGAGAGAGAGAGAGAGAGAGAGAGTCCATTACGGGGTAGTGTGTCTACTACCCAGTCGTGCCCCTTTGACTGGTTCTGAGCTTCAGAGAAATCTATAAATAAAAACTCAGGGAGATTATCAGAAGGGTTTTTGTGAGACTCTGCTTTGGGCCCCAGGTGATAAAATATGCAGAACAGAGAGAGGATTTTTTTTTAATCTTTTGATTTCTGCCTGTAGTAGCCTGGCTTCACTTTAGCCAATACTCAAGAGATATGACTGAATCCAGACTAAGAATTATCCTAAAGCCCATCCTGAGCACAACCTACTGCAGAGGTAGAGAGGTAGAGAGGCTGGAGCAATGAACAGAAAAATTTCTCAAAGCCCCATATAAACCATAGCAGGGCACAAGCTCACCAAAGTTTCATGGAAAGGGAAGCAAGCCATTCTCTTTCAACAAATGCCAGCGTTTACTAGAACCTACTTTCAATCATGTCCTCGTAATATATTAATCACATGACCTTGGCCCATCAACAACCTGATCACTTCCTATGGCTCAACTTATCCCTAAAACAGTAAAACTAAGAATCTATATCTTATTGTTTTGTTAGTGTTTAGTGTCTAAATACAGGAAATATGTCAATTATGAGTTTAGGGAAGTACAGCTCCATATCGCTGTAGGTATAAAGAGTTGGAACAATTCCCTCGGCTCTGCCTTCCTTCCTCCTTCCTTCCTTCCTTCTTTTCTTCCTTCCTTGAAACTGTCATTTTCTGTAGTTTTTTGATCAATTAAGTTTGTTTGGATTGGGCCAGAACGCACTCTCTCCAAGTTTATGTCTATGTATTGTTAGAAAAATCCTTTTTGTTTTGAAACAATTTTGAAAGTTGCAAAGACCGTAAGGAGAAATTTTTAATATCATTTATCTACTTTCCTTAAAGTCCGTATCTTACCTAATCGTGGCATATTTTTCAAGACTGAAAAAACTGACACTAACATTAATATGTTACTATGAACTAAAGACTCTTTGGATTCTCCTGGTTTCCCCATTGGTGTTATTTTCTGTTCCAGGATACCATATTGTGCTTAGATATTTCTATTTTTTAAAGATAAAAGAAACTTTGGAAAAAGATAAGTCTTCGGATGTTTAAAACCAAACACGGATATAACTTGTTTATAACACAATGATTTTAATAAATGAGGCAATGCAGTAACAAAATTGGAAAGTTTCTATTCCTAAATCCCATTGATAGTTTTATTCTGTTGATAAAATTGTATAAATATGTTATGTCCTGAATGACTTTTAAGTTGTATAAAATTGGGTAAAATGAGCAGAACAAGCCCAGAAAATGTAATTGTGTATCAGCCAGAATCTTTAAATTAACCTTCAGGAGAGATATGATATATGGTATAAATACTATTTATTATGTACAGTCATTTAAGTGTTTGGATTTCAGTTTAATTAGATAAATGCACTATCTTAATTTTCATTTTTATAACTACTGAATACTAAAAATAATATACAAATGATCTCATTATCAAAATTTGGCTTTGATTTCATTTTTAGTACTTAGATACTGGTGACCTTGGTAAAGTTGCTTAACTTTCTTTTGTTTAAATTTGCTCATATAAAAAGAAAGAGGTTGGTATAGATGGTCTCTAAGGTCCAATTAATTCTAGAAGGCCATCGCCTATGTTTTGCTTTTCATCTTTATTTTTAAATGACAATTCCACATGGTAGGTAAAGCACAGGGTCCGATGAGATTAAATGTTTTGTTTGGTTCATCGCGTGAGTAAGTGACAGACTGAATCGTATGATTGCAAGGCCAGTGTTTTTTATTCCATGGAGTCCTTCTGTTTGAAGACTGTAATACAAGGAAATATATAGACATATCTCATTAAAGGTGGAAAGACACATTTATTAAAAACCTAAAGGAGCTCTGGGTTACTGTGTAGCAGAAACCTTGCTTCATTTCCCCCAAGATCTAAAATATTGCAATTCTGTTTTTGTTGTTTAAGGTTATCTCTATGACTTCCTTTATGTTGAAAAGGAATTTTGCATCAAACTCAGGTACTCAAAAATTTTGGCAGTTGGTGCCCTAGAAAAAGACACCATGTGACTATCTTTTGGGAAAAGGAAATGAAAGATAGAGAATTAAATCAAATGACTTGGACATTCTCATGTGAAAGAATAGTACTTGGCTGCTGATGTGCTGGTAAGTCTCTAGGTTTACGGTATATTGGCTCATGCCCTTCCGAGCATGGTGGTTGTCTTGTCTCAGCACTCTAGTTGCAAAGTATCGCACGATTAACAGCCTCTTCCTACACTTTCCCTTAAAGCCACATATGCAATAGTAAAGCTCTCCTATAACTGAGAAAACAAGAAGCTAGCTGTGTTTTCACATGCCCCTGGTCTTGACTCTCCATTTTTCACAAAAGCAAATGAAGATCTAAATTCTGCAGCCCATGGGGGATGCACTTGGCTTTCATTATGGCTAATGTACTAAGGCATCCATGTAACACATCTCTCTTATGGATCTGTGGTCCATCACAAGGCAATGGCACTAATGAGCCTTCCAAACAACCAGGATCACATATTTAATAAGGATTGGAAAACGAAACCTGCAGCGTCTTGCCTGTCAGAATGAAAAAGGAGTGTGAGACATACACAAAGGCCTTGCATCATGTAAATTGGTACTTGCCTTCCCAAATGATATTTTTTTGCTAGCAAGGTATACATAGATGCTTTAACAGGTAATAGAGAGAATTGTATAGTCTGCTGGGTACACAGAAATAATCCTAAATAACCTGAAGGGGAGGGTGGAAGCTGCTGTTGCATTGTTTTGTCTTTCTAAAGCCTCCCTTATCTCCCCAATAAACCATAATTTTGACTATAAGAGCGCTATCACCATTTCAAGCAGTCTGCAGAATATGCTCACTGTATCCTGGAGTGAATCAGACCTAACTTAACCTGGTAATTGTTTATCAATAGAATGGGGCTTGAAAAAGGGGTAGGGGACACTGAAAAGCTAAGGGGTCGTTTATCTACAAGAAAAATAGTTGATCAGAGAGGACCACATTGCCAGTACCCAATTTAATCCTCATTCTGCAGACAGAGTTTTGATCTTAGCTTAAGAAATGCTCTGGGCAAACTGTGCTGGAGAAATGTGATTTGGATGCGTAACATATCAGACACGTATGAATTGTTCAATCTGACAAATGGAAAAGAATATTAAAAGAAACAAACACAGAGTCAAATTCCTTTAGAGCTCAGGAACTAGCATTATGTCCGTTTACTGATAATCAAAATGTCATCTTTGTAGAACGAAAAGTCTCTGAATGTTTCAGGATAACTCTAACTAGTCTCAATTACTGATGTGTATTATACTTTAAGATTAGTTCCTGGGTTAGAAGGAAAAGCTGCTGTTTTTACCTTCTACGGTGAGAAACAGGAAAGATGAAATATGAGTGCAGTATTATTAGTAGGCTAAATATGAAATATTTTATACAACAAAATATTAAGCTCGCCATCTTTTGTTTCTTTTCATCTGAGCATGGTTTCAAAAGAGGATAATGGTGATTATATTTTTGTGTCTGAAGGAGCTGAATTTCTGGATAATCTTATGCGCAGCTTGATTGCTTTATTGATAAGAAAGGAGGACTTGTGAATGTATATTTTATGAGTAATGCATTCATTAAGCACAGACTGTACATAATACGTCAGGTTTTATGTGAATTGCTTTGGATTTATCTTTCTTTTAGAGCATATTTTAAAAATATTTTACTGTGTCTATTACAATTCCTTTATAGCCGGGGTGTTACTCCATGGTAATAGTGGCTTAGCATCTTCCAGCAACTTTGTAAGATGCTTTCAAGGGGGGATAAAGGTCGCTCTAGTGTGCACAGTCAATAATCAATGTCTCTAGCCTCCCTCTCTCCCTCTTTCTCCTTGAACAATGCTTCTTTTTTCCCCCTGTAATCTTCTAGTCAGTCAGGTTCCCTGACAGATCTGTGAAGAAAGTCAAATGATTATAAATTAATAGTAGGAGAAATAAACAGATCTAAAAATAGTGTGTAGAGTTAAAGTCAAATGTCTGTTGGACAAAAGTAGCATCAAGCTCAACAGTGTGTTGTGTTCTCTGCCAAAAAGAAGCACACTCCTGATTGTTCCTCGTTGAGTACAAACAACTTCCTGCAGCTAACTGGAGTTGGCTTCCACAACTAGCCTGAAAAAAGAGACCACTGTGGAAATTATCATCAGCCACCTGTTTTCCCGTAATCACTGCCTGTATATTAGCTAATATATTAGCTCTAAATTTGTTTTAAGTTCATTCACAAGGATAAACCCTTTGGAGCTTTCTCAGAGTTTTATAAACTTCTAATTAAAATTTCTCATATATTCTCAAATCTGGCCTAGCATTTGTCGGTTTTAGCATTAACCTGACCACACGGCTTGAGCATCTGCGGCGTGAAACAACCATATCCCTTAATGCTGAAATCATCTAAATGGGATAATACGATTCAGCCTCCCAATAAAAATTCTTAGCTGTTTGGAGGTTTATCACGGTATAGAGGAGGATTAGAGCGTCCGTGTGGATTAAGTTCGCATATCTAGAAAGCGTGGAGCTTCCCTAATTTTTTTTCCCGGCTTTGCTAATTGTGAGAAGTATATTGTGTCTGAAGAAAGTTGAAATCAATTCCAATTACACTATAAATATGAGTTGAAACTCCCAGCATCAACTATGCATTGAGACAAGCTATATTAAGGTGATCTTAGAATTATACTTTTCTGGCCTATCTGACCCAAAGGTTTTTAAATGCCTTAAAATGCCGATTGCCCCAGTGCACTCATTGGCTGCCTTAGTGACCAGCATGTGTCAGCATTTCAAAACAGCTTAAGAACTGTATGAGCAAATGGGTGAGCGAATGAACTATGTAGCTGCGCTTCACCCTGTTTTCTCAAATGAGGGTGATTGTGAAGAGTGGATACCTCTGTTCCAGCGACAGTGACTGTGTGACAGCTCCACCTTATGTCTCAAGTATCGGCTGACCCAACAGGGCTCTATGGTGTCTCCTTTTCTTTGCAACCACCATAGTTGAGACAGTTCACAGCTGTGTGCTGGACTTTTCTGCAGATTTCTGACTCACGTGTCCAAAGGCTTGGTGAGGAAGATCACAGCCTGAGAACTAGAATGTCTGGGGTTTCCTTAGCATCTTTATCTCAAAGTGGTCTCTCTTGTACCAATGCTTAGTCCAGTTCTTCATTACTGTCACAAAATACCCCAGGAAGCCTCCTTTATAAACAGATACTAATTGCGCTCCCAGTTTTAGAAGCTAAAACTCCAAGATTGAGCAGCTCCCTGGAGTTGGCCTCTGATGAGGGCCCAATGGTGGTGGCATCATTGTGAGAGTGCTTATGGGGGCAAGTGATCACATCACTACTCGGGAAGCCGGAGAACAACTCAGAGGTCAGTTGTGCTGTTATAATAACTCTCTCTCCCGAGGACTTGGGTCCTGTGAGTTACTGGAATCCCCTAGTGACCTCAGGACCTCCCACTAGGCCTCACCTCTGAAAGATTCCATATCACCTTCCAGCACTGTCACCATGGAGACCAAGTTTCCAACACATGAACACTTGGGTCAAACCACACCAAACTCATTGCACCTTCATTCCAGCTAGACTTCTTATCGAGCAACTCAGAGCTTTAACATGTGTGTGTCCCATGAAGACAGGGAAGCTTAACCTGGCAAGTAAGATAGCAGTGTTCTGCTGTCCACCCAGGGTAAGGAGAAAGACACATGCCCCCTATCTGTCAACTGAAGAATGGCACATTGTAAGCAGTACTCTATATGGGCACAGCCATCTTTGGAGAGGTACAGTCAGTCACAATTCTCAAATTCATGCTGCTCTTTTACTTGTAAAGCATAGAAGGATTCAGAAACGACATATAATTCCTTTCTTTTCTAGGAATGAAAAATTAATAAAAGATTATATGAATAATAATCTCATTCTCACAAGACAATTTTGGGCAATACTTGTGGAAAACAAGAATGGAATTTAAAATATGAATGATCATTTCTCATATTTCTCATGTGAAAATCATGTTTTTTGTTTAGAGATAATCATTATCTTCTTTATTTTTAAACATCTCTAGCATCTAACGTGTTCTGGGCATGCAGCTGTTTGTCAAGAAATATGTGTAAAAGGGCTAATGATGACATTAATTTGCACAAACATGAAGAAAACATAGGGCAACATTAAAAGTCAGGAAGGATAAAACTTAAATCATTGTTCATCAGGATATCATCCCACACCCTAGCTGTTTACATTGTATAACTATCAAAATGTAGAGAGCATTTACTGATCGCCTTTGTATATCCATAATCATATTCTCTCCTTCATTCATTTAGTTCAGGCCTCTCTATACTAGCATTTGCCATTATTTCTGCTTAGATCTGTGAGTCTCACCTGGCTCCACAGCTGAGCAGCCATTCATTTTGTGGGGTTGGTGCAGACCTGCATATTTTTAAGAAGCTCCATGGATCACTCCTGCTAAGAAACACTTTTGCGTCATATGCACATGGCTGATTCCCACTCTGTTTTGGAGATTCAGCAGATGGTTACTACTAATATAATCATAAATTTTAGAATTTCCTTGTTTTTGATGATTATGAACAAACGCAGATGGTCAATACCAGTCAGAATAGACATATTTGAGAAGCATAAATTGTATTAAAATTTTAAATGAATGTTATCTGGTATGGTAATTTAGGTAGATATAGACAGATATTTCCTTTCTGTTGCACATAAAACCTGTTAATATGAAGGTGTTAAGTCCTAAGGAAAAAATTTCTTAGAATTTTACTGCATTAAATATAGTACCCTACATAATTAATATATTAAAGCAAACCTGGAAATAAACTATTATATTTAAATAGTGAATTGTCATTTTCAAGACAGATTATTTAAAGATAAAAAAATACAATATTTTAAGAGATCTTACTATCTTACAAATTGTAATAATATGCGGTTTAAGTAACTAGCTTCAAATTCCTTTTTGATAGAAAGTGATAGAATACATCAAATCTCATATTCAGAATCACCTATCAGTAGCAGTGTGATATTCAAAATTAAATGGTGATTTAATGATGCAAAATGTATTTTTATATTCTAAAACAAGAGGATATATTTTCATAGATTGTAATATTTTCAACAAATTAAATAGTTGTAATTATGTTTTTGTCATATAAGACAAAGCCTTGAGGAAAGGGGGATTATAAATTAGATCGGATTTTGCTAAGAGGAAATACAAATGCTGTTTCTGCAGAGAGGTATTAATGAATATATTTATAGCCTGGAAAGAAGTTTTAGTTTCATATACTGTCACAAAATTAAGCTCCTTATTTTTTTTAAGATGAAGACACATCATGAGTTTTCATTTTTATTTTATAAAATTTTATAAATTAATCATGAATGTCTTAAAACCAAGAGAAAATAGTTTGTCACTTGTAGTCTAAAATGAAGAATGTAATTGGTTGAGAGGAAATTTTCCAGTAGAGGAGATAATGGGCATATCAAAAGACAACCAGAAATTAGCTGAAGGCACAATGTCATTGCAGAACGTAAGTGTTAAGAGAACTGAACACAAAGAAGAATTGGCCCTTGAAGCCTATTTCTTAGGCTCATAATAAGGCCCACATATCTTTCCACAATCATCAGATTAATGCATGTCCTTTACAAAGGATAATGGGCAGACCGACATTTATTGACATTGTTGAGTCTGATCAAACTGTTGTGTCATGAAAATTGTAGGACGGGTTAACTAGATGCAAAGCCAAGAACTAGATTTATGCTAATACTCATGCAGTGAATCGATGCCCAGGACATGCTCCCATAAGAAACTGGTTAAAATCGATAATAAGCTAGGAACAGTGATCATGAACCTTCTTTTTGGTGATTGGGAGTCTTCATTTCAGGTAAATTTATCTACCATGCACAGGATGAGAATATGCTGAGGAACAAGTGAGAGATTTACTTGTGGATACCTAAATGAAGAGACTATTTGTTATTTAATTGTCTATTTATATCATGCCTCCAGAAAAGATTTGAAAGAGGGTTAAAAAACACATATCAGAAAATAATAGAAAATCAAATTAAGAATAAGGTCTTAAAACTAAGAAGTTGTAAGTAAGAATGGATCGATGGGCTTGCAAGAAAAATATATTCAATCTGTTAGAGATGAAATAATTACTTCAATCTAACCTCAGATTTAGCTGCAAATTCCCAGAGGATCAAAAAGAAAAAGAAGGGGCACAAGCAGTAAGTGTAACATTGATTATTACACTACCCAACACAAAAATAGGCGATACATAGATACGTCATCACCCAAATGAACCGGCTATATAAGCTCCTTTTTGATACAAAATTTGCATCACTGCTTTTTATCTTTGAAATTTTAATTGCATTCCACTTCTCCTACAGAATTTAATCCCAATTCAAACTCTTTTCCTGAAAGTATCCAAGAAGGCACTTAAATTTATCTGCAAGGAAACATGTAAATAGTGGTGGTGCTGGGAATCGAACTCAGGGCCTTGCGGTTGCTAGGCAAGCACTGTACCACTGACCAAATGTTTTAAATGTTGAACCTTTCTAGTAAACTGAGATTTCATAATAATTATTGATAGATATTGAGTTGATTACATGTATAAGTTCGAAATTTGATGCATAACTTTTTTTAGCACTTATTTAATTATAAAATTATACACATTTATTTTATGTATTTAAACATTTTTTTTTAACCAAGAGCAAGCATTGGTACATTGTATACATAATGATTACATTCATCATGGTTAATTTGTACCTGTACATGGTATATTTTGGTTACCCCCCTCTACCCCACCCCTCATAACCGTTAAGCACAGGAAGCAAAGTACTTCTCTTAATGAGCTATGTGGGGTCTTTTTCCAATGAATCATTTTAAGGTGAGTTAAGGAAAGCTACATAGGGAGGAGTGGAAGAAGGACAATCAGAAAAGCTGCGGTAAGAAAGAAAAACTTGGTACCGTGAGGGTTTCAGATCAGATTTAGGAAGAAACATAAAGTACAGATCTGAAAATGGATTCCTCTGTGCACACAGAACTTTTGGGAAATGTTGACATGTCGGAGTTTGGAAGTGTCTCAATTTCCACTTTTTAAATGGTGGCACGTGATCAAACAGAGCAGGAGACCCCGTGGCTGCCACGTGGGATTCTAAGTACATGCACATGTGCACGTGGGGGTGTAGTGGTGCTGGAATCCTGAAATAATAACGTTCAGTAAGTGTTAGTGATGCACTTAATTTGGTTTACACTTACTAAATTTAGAAAGAGCATAGTTACTAGTAGGTTCCTTTATTCATGTGAGAAAATGAGCGTTTGGAATTGTGTGTCTTTCATTATGAATAACGAGTAAAAAGACGTGCCTTTTGGCTCAGTCTGTGACGGTGCAGGAGAACATCATCGTAGCCAAAGTGAACGCGACGGCCAAACCTTGAAGATTATTAACTTGCCATAATGCGTGGTCTTCCTGGTTTTCAGACGATCCTGTATAAATATCACCCTTTAAAAAATAGAGTAATTTGGCTGTACGGTTTGGTTTCTGTATTTTCTTTTTGCTCTGATCCCTCACTAGTACACTGATATCAGGCCACACCAAAGCAAAACAGTGATTCAGGAAAGATTTTCCTAAGATCCAGTGAGATTTGGGTTTCCAAGCTTACAGATCTCTGATAGCTTTTCGGCCGACCCCATGGAGTTCCAAGTTTATGCACGGTTTGATGCCTATTTTAGCATTCAGCAACAAACTCAAAGAGCTTTATGGTGCCCTTTCTTTCCCTAGTTGCTCTCTTTCTAATACTCTGCCCACCAAAGTCGAGTCACCTTAGCTTCCCTTAACCCTGATCTCTGACTCCCCGGTGTCGTGAATCTGCTTTGGTCCGCTAGCATTCTCCTTTGCGGGCGGCTCCTTTAGTAGAACAGCTTGTGTGATAACATGACTGATCTTGTTCTTTCCCTGTTATGGTTCAAAGTCCTGTTCACCTGTGTCTAGTGTTTGAACCTGTCTCATGTAAGCTTCTAGTGGGATGGCAAGTCTGGTACAGTACTCTTTACTAGAGATCTGTTAAGCACATCAAATAAAACTTTGGCTGTGCCTTACCTATCTTTCCTTTTTTTAAATTTCATTTTTCTAGCAATCTATTTTTATCATGCTTTAAAAGTATATTAGTCAGCGACAGAAGGGAAATAAAAAGAACTGCCTTTATCCTCCAGAGTTTAAACTTTAATGTGAAAACAAATCACCTGGGGATCTTGCTAAGCTTCAGATTCGGGTTCAGCAGGTCTGAATTTCCAACCATATTCCAGGTGACACCAGCGGAGGGATTGCGCTTTGTATAGCAATGTGCCTGCGACGTCGCCCATAGTAAGCACTCATTACCAGCAAGGTAGACAGCCCGGGTGAGGAAAGAGACCCTCTATCTTCTTCTCCTGCCTCTCTGCACTAAACCTGGAGCACTTGGTCTAAAAGGAGGACCGGGAAGAGATAACCTAGAGCAAGATCCGGTCTCACTGGACTTGCCTCTGCCCTTTAAAGGGTCAGGTACCCAGTCCAGGCTGACCTGTGGCAAAGGGCCAGCCTCATAAGAGACACTGAAAGAGTTAGAAATAAAACTTTTAAAAGCCGAAAGTGACAGGATGGCCCCAAATAACATCAAACCACAGGAAGATTACACGGAATATAACTGAAAGCAGTGATTAGAGAAAAAGTTATTTCATATTTATTTTTCTTAATGTTAAGACTGTTCAACAAAGAAGTTACTTGTATGTTACATTGGCTTTGAGAAAGGTTTTCAACCACACTTTAAAGTTTGTATAAAAATGAAATAAAAGCATTCATAAATTAGTTTAAAAGTTACTCTAAAGTTGTGTTTACATAGTTAAAAGTTAAAACATTTTCTTCAACTAAAACGCACACACAATTTTTATAGTAGAGCCCAGTCACCACCTTAACCTCCTGTCATCCACTCAGGTGGTTGTTAGCTTTATTTACATTGTGTTTACTTTCTTGAATGCAAACTTACTCAGCTTGCAAGCGATTTGAAGATGTGGCAAAATGTAGGTAATGGAAAACATACACTGTAAGGCTGATTAACTCTAAAGAGAAAAGTTATTTTGTGATACTGCATAGGAAGTAGGATTGGATGATTTTGTAGACGCATAAATTGAATTACCACTATTGCCAAAGGCAAGTAGCAGCTATTAGAGAGCACATCAAAAACAGTAACCAAACCAGACATACTGCCAGTGTTTTTAATGGGTGTATCAATTGTCCGTGGAGATGTTGCTGAAAAATAACCTGATGAGATTCGTTTTCTGCTGTGCTTCAGACAAGGGAGACATTAAGATGTTTATTCCATTGACTTAGAAAACAGTGTATGTTTTTGAAGTTTAAGTGAGTTAATTCATGAAAACTTATGAACACACATGGGTACACACACACACACACACACACACACACACAGGGAAACTTATGTGTGCTGTTTAGTCTTTTATATTCAAGATAGAATATTGTTCATTAGCGTTCATCCAGAAAACTGTATTCTTTCAAGATTTCCCACAGAGACTTTGACTTCTCTTTTATAATTCTGATATTCAGAGCACCTTTTCAACTTTTTTAATATGAAAAATAGAAAAGATAACTAAAGTTTTGTTAAGATGAATCTACTCTGCACTTTGACTCACCTTCAAGTCTACCTCCTCTGTGAGGTGTTTTAGCCACTCTAGCATAAAATGATCTGTTTATCCAACTTATTAATCTGTTATCTATATCATATTTTTTAATTTAAACAATGTTTAGCATCAGAACTATTTGTCCTTGCGTTGTTTTCCTAAGTAGCAGTTCCAGGGCAAGAAACTTGTCATTTTGGTGTGCCCGAAAGTTCTTTTCATTAGATGTACGTAGAAAATCTTGAAAAGTAACCACTGCCATTCGTTCAGCTTTGAGCATGCACTCAGTACTGCTACCTCACCTTGAATACTTTAATCAATTCTTATGGTAACTCCATTTACAAGATGAGGAAACTGAGGCTCAGAGAGATAAGATGACTTGCGGAAGTCATGCATTGTGTTAGAATTTACGTCTAGCACCAAAGTTTTTTCTCCATGTGATCTAGTCTTTTTGGTACTTTCTATCTGTGAATAAGATTCTAGATCAAAGATCAGATTCCAGGTCCAGCCCTTCCTCTGACTGGCCCATTGATTTTGCACCAACCTCTTTATGAACTTTGGTCTCCTCTGCTGTAAAGCAATCTGTGAATCTGTACAGCCTACACATTTGTGTGCATAAGTACCAAACTTATGTTCCACAAACTCTACTTGCGAGTTCCTACATGCGTTTCTATCATGAATTCTCCCCAAGACCCTATAAAATATGTAGTCTTATACTTGTTTTATAATTCATTAAAATGAGATCTAATGAAGTTAAGTAAATGGTCCAAACATACTCAGCCTGAGAATGATGAAACTGAATTTGAACCTTGGTGTATCTGACCCTAAATTTATTGTTTTAACTTCAACATGTCAGCAAAAGGAGAAAAACTATTGTTGGGTTAATACTGACACAAAAACTCAATTTTTCTATTTAGAGAGTAAGGATGGACATCATCAGTGCCCTGTGGCTTGGCTTAGTCTCACTTTCCCGAAAAGTCTACCTGTTCAGAATGTGAACCTTAGGGCAGAAGTTAATCATGCCAAAGTAGTAATAAAAGATGCACATTTTCCAATCTATCTATCTATAGACACGATTGCAAATTTTACGGCCTTTAAGATTCAGCAAATTGTAGACAATATTTCACATATATACTTTGGGCAAATATAATAAAGATGCCTTTGAAATCATTACAAAATTTAAGTTTTCCAGTTTACAACTCATAGTAATAGGCACTTAAAAAGTATTAACATGTTAATATGGCCTCTTAAAACATGTCAAGGAATCACTCTTTGATTCCCTACTCTCTTGCCATTTACATTTAACTTTTTTTAAACTGCAAAATTTATTTTTTATAGCAACTAATTATTCAGGGAAGGATTTGGGTATTGTTATGGTTTGTCTATTTTAATCACTCTAATCTGGCATGTGACCTGCTATTATTCTCCCCCCTCCCCCCGGGCTCATTTCATTATAGTGTACTAGATCTGAATTCAGGGTAGTGAGTGGCATTTATGCCGCTGTCAAAACAGTGTAGACTCAGAAACCCAATTTCCTGTTTAGGAGGAAAGAATGAACAAAAGCATAACTATCCCAGGATGTGTCCTGGTGCAATTTTCACATTGAATTAAATCTGCAAAATCCACACACAGTGGCAGAGACTTGTTGGCTTAATATTATACAGCAGTTAAGATTCTTTTCTTTTCTTTAAAAGTAAGTTCACAAATCAGCTAATTACCAGGAAATTATTATTGTTTGCCTTTAGGTGGTTATGCTTTATTTAGTATTGAGGTGGCTGTACGAAAGAACCCTCTTAAAAATTTATGTACAAAGGAGTTTTCTGTATCACCTGAAGGTCTTCCTAGGTGCAAATGTAACTTCATCAGGAAGGTCTTCTGTACACCTGACAAATAGGGAATGTGCTTATTTCAATGTCTCCCTAGATCCTGACAGCAGTAGTCTCTTTAAGGTGATATGAAATGTGCAAAGTGAAGAACTGAAGCAAACCAGCTTTTAACATTGTGAAATCTAAATAACTTCTGTACTATATTTTGCCAATGGTGGTTTAGCCCAAGGGTCCCTTCAGATCTACATGGTAGTATAATAGGAATAATCTGAAAAGTGTACAGTTCTTAAGGACCACTAAAGACCCTTACGGAGCCAAAGCCTGAACTCCTCATGCAAGGCATGTTGAGAGAACACTTTGGATACCTTGAAGTGAGCTAGCTCCTGCCTCAGTTGTTAAATCTGGAAAAATGCAGAGTACAAATTCTTAAGTCAACTAGCCGATGCCTGCATGAGCCAAGCCTAATCATGAGCAATCATTTGGCCTTAATTTATCTCTTGAGAAATGTGTACATAATGAATTTTATAAGAAGTTGAACCCAATTCTGTTATATTCTGATTCTAGATCCAAGTAAAGATAGTCCTTGATTTAAAATGGTTTACTTAATGACCTTCTGCTTTCTTGTACAATGATGTGAAAGCAATATGCCTTCAGTAGAAACATGTTGCGTTTTGAGTGTGTATCTTTCCTCAAGCTAGTGATATGAAGAGTGATACTTTCTTGTGACACTGGACAATAAAAGCTGCCACCTCTCTGAGTCAGTCACATGATCACAATGGGAAGATAGCTGATATTCTACAGTGTACTGTGTTGCTAAGTTATGATGTTTGTTAAGTGAGGTGAATTCAGTGAATTTTGACTTGTGATATATTCAATTTCTGGTGAGTTTTCTTTTGGGGACATAACCTAATAGATTGAGGAGTTTCCTAAGAGACTTCTGGACTATGTCAGCATTAATTAGTCTCCTACAGTTCTATATCACTGTATTTGTGTATTAGGATACGATTTGAGGATATGAAATTCTAAATATCACATAGTAGTTGATTCTACAGTCTTCCAGCAGTGCACTCATTAGCTTGATGTAACTCTAATGCCCAAAGATGAGATTATGCATTTTTTATTCATTTTCGAGAGCATGAAAATTTCCATCTCCACCAAGGGTTAAGCTTAGCAAACAATATTAAAACTAAAGTTACTTGAGGGAAGGAGACATATCTTGAATTAATATAGCTGATTCTATAAATAGGCTCTTGGCAATTGCATTGATTTCATTTTACTGAGAGTGATTTTGAGACATTAAAAAGTAATGGAATATTTTGCTCCATTTACACACTTGGAGACATCTGAAAAGGACAAGGATATTTAGAAGCTTATAGTACATAAAATAATACATACTCTGTAGCCACAGTTGAATACTTCTGTACATTTTCAATCTGCTGCCTTTGCAGAAAATCTATCAACAATCAAAATATGTCCTTTTGTGTTCTGTTTTTTTCTTCCTCTCTTTAGTTTTATAAAAAGAAACAAATACCAATAAGCCAACTTTGTGTATTACACTCTGGGGGAATGAACTTCTAACTGTGGTCAATATATTTCCTACTGTGTTAGGTTAATAGCTCTTTTCCATTGTTTACTCCAGAAAATTAATTTCTTCAAAATTGCTTCTATTTTATTAAGTTATTTAAAAATCAAAAAAAGTAAAACCCCATGTATAGAAAATTTCTGTTTAAGGTGCAGTCTCTACATACAAGACTGTAGCTAGAACAAAATTTGCTGGCCCAACAGTTTTTCTGGACTTGGATTATAGCAGAGAAAAGCCTCTTTCCCCTTCTATTATTACAATTAATCATGGTCACTACTCGCAAATCTTGATGGGGACTTCCAGGTCAACTTCTCCTTAGAGACAAAGCAGTATCTAAGTTTATACATACACGACCCTGCATACACACACACACACACACACACACACACACACAAACACACATGTACATGCACATGCATACACAGTTTACTAAAGCAAAGACGTAGTGCTGGATCAGTTATTTCAGGAACCATTTCCATCTTAATCGTGTAAATTCCATCAGATCATAGCAAATAAGACTGTATTTCAGCCATTCATTTATCATACTTCTATGTGCTATTCATTCTAGTTACTTTAGGCTACCTAGGTGATGGAAGACAAAATATCTACATTTTAGTGAGAGACACAAATTAATAAATAAGTAAAAATAAATGTAACTTCAGGGGGAGGTGAATCCTAGTTGAAAAGCAGAATAAGGAGAGAGAGAGTGACACTTGGTCTGGAAAAATGGCCAAAGGTAATTTCTAGGAGAAAGTGACATTGGGCAGCTGTGGGTGAAAGGAAGGAGCTGGCCATATACAGATTTGGATAAGAACATTCTGGAGACAGCAAGTATCACAAAGAGGCAAGGAAAGAAGTAGCATTGTATACTGAAGAGCCAGCAAAGAGTACTATGTATGTTTGAGGATCAACAAAAGTCAAGTGGGCCTTGAGTGCAGTGGCTAAAGTGTGAAAACGGGGTGGTGGTGGGGGAGCTGCTACTTTCTCACAGAGAGAAGGGTGGGGCAATCTTTTAATACTCTGGGAGAAAGTGTGTGGCTTGGACAGTGGTGGTAGTCATGGGCACAATAAGAAATGCTTCAGCTTTAGAAAATGATTTAAAGCAGATCTGAAGCTTAAAGAGAGAAAAACAAATGGCAGTCCTCATTAGTCCTATTAACTGAGGCAAGAAAGAATATGGTGGGTGTTCTCTTGTTTTCAAGGAGCATCAAAGTTTATTTTGCTTTATTAGGTGTGAGAAGCTTATTCAACATTAGAGAGGACAAAGAGGTATCAGCCAGTCATGTGTGGCGTTCTGGAGGAAGGTTGGGACTGCCGATGGAAGTTTAGGAGTCATCTGCCCGTTGTGTGGCCTGTGACCCTTGTGACTGGGTGTGATTATGAAGGAAGGCAGTGGACAGAAAGAGACCTGGGAGTTTTGACCAGACATGCTAAAATTAGACAAGTATAAAATGAGGAGAAACCATTCAAGATGCTTCATTTTGTGGGAGCTGACGTCTAATCATGATGATGAACGTTCAGCTCATACAAGTACATCAGGAAACTATTTTACCTGAAGTTTCGGCTTCTAACTATCATCAATGGAAGAAAAGAATTCTCTGTAACTTCTAATTAAAGCAATTTTAGAAGGAAGAAATTTCAAAGGCAGATGGAGTGAATGCCACAAGATGTACAACAGTTCTCTCTCCTCACTCCCAAACTAAAGATTGAGACTTTTCACTATGTTCTGTGATTGGGAACTAATTCCTGAACATTATTATTTGCAACTTCTATGTATAAAAATATTCAAGCTAATTCTTTAAAGAACTGAATGTATTTTTAATTCCTACTTTGAATTCAGTCATTCTTAATGAATTCTTGTATGTGTGTGAATGTGAATGTGTGTGTGTGTGTGTGTGTGTGTGTGTGTGTGTGTGTGTGTGTGTGTGTGTGTTTAATGCCAAAGTGAAAGAATTGCTTCAAGGCACTGGAATAGATTGAATTCTAAATCCTATTTCTGATGTTCACGGTAGGCAGTACCCTGCTCCTTTCTCAGAGTAATGTCTTAATGGGACTTTTTCTTCTACAGGTATACTAAACAGTACAAATGCTCCAAGCAAATTGCCTGAAGGGACATCCACATTTGTCATGGTCTTTTGATAAGATAGCTTTAAGAATAGGATATAAGAGAGCATTTGAAAAATATGAAAGAGACTCTGTCATTATATTAGATGGAGTTAGTGTCTTAGCACCAAGTTTGCCCTTTATTTATCTGAGAGTTGTTCACAAAGTTTGAGCAGGCTGATGTGTCTCTCTGTTCTTTAATTCTTTGTTTACGAGTTGGCATAATCAAACAAGAATGTACACAGCGTGAGGAGTGGTAAACAACCCCACTGCTTTGTTATCACAGTTTATAAAATTACAGAATTTCTCAGGAGGTTTGCATTACTGCTCAGTGCAGAGCATTTTCCCATTAACTAAGAAACAGAGGGACTGGGGATTTACCTCAAGTGGTAGAGCACTTGCCCAGCAAGCACAAGGCCCTGAGTTTGATCCCCAGCACTGCCCTCCGCCAAAAAAAGTTAAAAAAAGGAAGTTTCACTTTCAGAGATTCAGTAAGCATATTTTATAATTATTTCCTCAAGAATGTCTAGAACCAAATAAATAAGAGAGTTGTACAAATTTCTCCCATTTACTTTGAATTCATTTTAAAGATTTTTAAGTCCAAATAGCCATTGACCCACACCGAGTACACTGGCCTTGTTTTGCTTATTCATTTGTCTGGCCAGTACATTCTTGGTAACTAAAGTTGGTACTTCTAGCACAATGTTTTGTAGATTTGAAGCTAGATTTGAAGCATATCTGCCTTTGGAAGCCAAAGGGAGGGGTCCAGTTAAAATGTTGGTCCTCTTTATTCTTGAGGAAGATAAAATGTTTGAAATCTTCTTAGGATTTGCAGGAAGCACTGCCTATGTGCTGGGATTAGACTCCATGGAACTCATGGAAACTGAGAGGGTACTAAGTTACTTTATGAGTCCTCTCAAAACTTGTGCTAATTTTGATATCCTGGAGCTAATTTTCAGTCTGCCACATCTTTGATTCACAGGAAAATTACACTAATGTATTTGTTTTATGCATGTTCTGTTCTATAAATGTTGATAAACCAGACTAAAGATTATTATGAGTGTCACTAAGAACAATGCAAATGAAAAAAAACCCCATACACAGACCTCATATGACACTCTATGTGCCTTCTTTTTTTAAATTTTTTTTTTATGTGCCTTGTCAGTTAACTAATGAATATCTTTCTCAATTTTGTTACAATGGAAAATTTCGTTATTTAAGATAATGCAAACTACTTTCATATATCAACTGGAAAATCTCAATGGCTGAATGAATAAATGTTTATTTCCCAAACATAAAAATCAAAATGGATGTTCTTGATCGACAGGAATGACTGCTAATCCTGATTTGTCAATTTGATTGGATTAAGAAATGTGTAGAAGACTGGTGGGGCACACTTCTGGTGTGTCTGTGTGGGTCATGGAGGGGTGACTTTGGGTACTCTGTCTCGTCCCTTCCTCTCTAGTGGTCTCTCATTCTGTTCCCAGACCACCATGAACTAAGCATCTTTGCTCCTCCATGCTTTCCACCATGTTTCTACCTGGAGTGAACCAATCATGGGCTGAATCTCCTGAAACTGAGAGCCAAATTAAGCCTTCCCTTGTGTAAATTGTGGGTGTTGGGTACTGCGCCTCAGTTATGAGAAAGCTGACCAATATAGCAGGTAGCTTTCATATTTAAGGGTCCAACTTTCTTCCATCTTGGTGCTTTGTCCTCATTTAGAATCATGAATTCATGCATTTGCTCTTACATTTTGTTCATGGATAGGTAGAGAGTAGGTGGACAAGGTTCACCCCTTGATCAAGTCAGCTGAGAAATACTGCACATTATTTCTGCCTTAAAATCCCCAAGAACCAGGCACATGGTTGCAGTGATATGCTAAGGGATCTTGGAATGCAGTGCATCATTTGGCAGTCATCTTTGGTAAGAACTTCACACACTGGAAGGGAAATCAATCCCTAATCGTCCTTTAGACTTACTTGCCTCATTCATTTTTGACATTTGTTGAAGCGATTGTTTTCCATTCAGAGCAATTTGTTAGGTCTTTGCCATTAAGAATTAAAAATATATGAAAAACCTAATAAGAAGAACATCCAACCAAGAAGGTATTTTTCGAAGGTATTAGAGAGTGAGTGAGAGAGAGAGAGAGAGAGAGAGAGAGAGAGAGAGAGAGAGAGAGAGACCTTTTCCTTCTTTTTTAAAGGGAGTATTTAATTTAGAGCTAGTGCAGTTTTGATTTCCAAGCAATTTTACCCATACAAATGTACAAATGTTTGGCTGAGAATCAAAGTCAGATTAATCAGGAGCTAGTATCTTGTGACTTGTGGTTTTAATTGATTGGAGTGAGGGACAGTGTTCTTTTCTAGACTTTTATTCTCAGCCTATATGTGAATTCTGGTTTCTAGGTGAAATTTACTCCATTGATCTTGGGACTGTTCAATAGACACAGAATAATGCAATATAAACATTCCTTCACAATAAATACTACTGTTATTTATGATTTGACCTAGAGAAAGTCTCTTGGGAGCATGGTACTCAGTATAGATGCCTAGGAAAGGACAGAATCTGAAAGACACTGTGTTACGCTGGGGAGAAAATAAGGATTCCACTGAAGACTTGTAGCTACTTTGTGATGAGTGTCAGCTTTAAATGGGGCTGATTAATTTGGGATACAGTAAACAATTGTCAGAACATATAGAGAAGCTACTATCTTATTCTCTCCAGATGTACTTCTTACATCCTTACTACTTATTGGTACTTACTTAGAAGCTGGAATAGTGAGGAAGATGATGTTTCTTCTGTTTTGTGGAGTTCATAATTTAGTACAATTAAAATTAAATTCATTATATTGATAAATTGAGTTATTAATACTGGTAATAGCTAAAATGGCCAATGATATTGATAGCTTCAGTTTCATTTGAAATTTTGACTTTCCTTTATGTATATTAATTTATATGTGCACTTTTCATAGGTTGCTCATTGATATATTCATACATAGTTTAGCAATTGAGTAAAAAGCAACACAATGGTATATGTAGGGCCCAGGACAATATTTTCTTGTACATAATAAGTACTGACTCAGTGATACCAGATGGATGAACAAGTAGATAACCCCAGGGGAGAGATCACGAGACTGATTTTAACTGAAATTCTGCTAATGACTATGTATGTGACTTAGCAGTTTCATAATCTATAAAATGGCATAAAATACCCATTCTATCCTTCTTATAGTGTATTCCATGTGTCGGAACAAGATTGCAGTCATAAAAACTGTGAATATTATAATATCCAATAAAAGCTCAAATGGAGTACATTCTTATTTGAGTAAGATATTTCCATATTTTATTTTAGAAATATGCTTTCTGATTGTACATGTTTCAGGAAAATGAAAATAATTTTATTTTAGAAAATTTAATTATATTATCATCAGACAAGTATAGCCTGTGAAAATTTAGAAACTGGCATATCACAGAAATGTAGCCTTTAAGAAGCAACTGGAGGTCCTGGAAAGGTTTCAGTGTATTATGCTGCACCTCTTTCCCAATTCTTTCCCATTCATGGACAGATGCTTCCCAAGATAATTCCTTGGTCCACCATTTTCCAACCTGGAATGCATAAGAGAAGGCAATGGAACAGCAGACTAAGAAAGAGGACACGATGGAGACAAAAGAGGCATGTTTTATTCAAAGTTCAATATCCATTTATTTTGAGGTAGAAATGTCTGTGTTGTGACTCATGCATGCTGTGAAAAAAATGCAAAGTGTCTTGATAACTAATGTTAGCAAGGAAAGATTCACCAAGAGGGGGCAGAAGCTCATGAAATGCTAATTGCTGAATTCAAGAGTGAGAATCAATTTTAGAGTCTCATGTTTTTTGAACATATCAAAGGACTTAATATTTTGGTATAAAAAGAAATCTGTATGTTCTGAAAGTAATGATAGACACGTCTCTTCACTACGTTTCATTTCTGAGGTTTTCTTTTCTTTCTTACTTTCTTTGGCTTCTCCATTTTGTTTCTGTCTTCGCACTGCCCCCTCGTCTTCCTTCCAAGCTTTTAGACAACATTCCATTCTTTACTTAAAAAATCTGCACATGGAATCTTTTTATGGCAAGTGCTGAAAAACCATAAACTTTAAGCCAGAGAACAATAATTGCTCTAATACCCATACTTTAAAGAATGAATTTTTTCACAGTATCAAAAAGATCATAAAGAGACGGTACACTGTCCTTGCCACAGAAGATATGTGAACAATATGTCCTGAATGTGAATGGAAGAACCATTTTACAAAATTTAAAGAACAAATACCTGGGCTTCGTTATGGACTGGATGCTTACAAGAGATACAAGGCAGCTTAGTTCAATGGCAGTGGATCAAATTAATCCTGCAAAATGACAGAGACAAACACTGGGGACATCCAACGTGGAAGGTCTTGCAGGGAAAGCTTAGCAAGAAGTCAGTCTTGCATAAGGATAAAAGCCAAAAGTCTTGTAGAAAATAAACTACCAGAGATAATTTATTTGTATGTCAGATTAGTTTTTGTGAAAATTACTTTAGACCTCTCTCTTGAATAGAAATATTTATTTAGTCAATAGAACATTTTTTTTCATCTCAAGATAAAAAATGACTTCAAAAGGAGAGGTGAGGAGGACTCAGGAAAAAAAAAAAACAATCATAGACAACGAACAGAATAATTCCAGTAACTTTTGTGTTTGAATACAAAAAAATTAGCTAACAAAACCACACCCACCTTCAATTTGCAATTCAAATACATAAAATAATTTGACTTTAATAGGCAAGGCAAATTCAAATTTACTTGGAAATTTCAAAGGTTTTTACAGAAAATCAAGGAAAAGACCTAAAGTAAAGGAAAAATGTGTCTAATAATTAATAGAACTATTGTTGATTCAAAGAATATTATTGAACGGAATCTTTTCAACATCTTAAATATGTCTTGATGTTAAATGAAATCCTGTTGAATATTTTCAAAAGAAGTTTTGGCTCTATATTAAGAAATTTGCATTTAATAAAAGAATAGATGAATTTAATATGTTTGTATTAGCCGGTTTTGAAAGAAAGTAGCTATAGCCAAAATCATGTATTGTGTAATTTGCATATTTTGAGTCTGGTAAATGTAGCTATGGAGAATACATATTTTTTTAAAAGCAACCATGCTGCTTGCTCTTTTAAATTACTCTGCTGCATTTTGAAGAGTTTTAAAAATGGGTGCTTGGTGTGTGTAAAACAGCAACTGTTGCTCATTCTGTTTTTGCATCTACTCTGGAGAAGAGATGCTTTGAAAAGGAATACATTAGGAATACATCAAAATGCATAATGCAATGGAAAGAAGTTTTACTTTTTTTTTTTTTTAAACTCATTCCAAGCATTTTGTCTACCCTGCAGAATAAAATAGTTTTCACAAAACCTTCATGGTCACCTCTCACGGTGGCCACATTCACAGCTCCATCCAGGCAATTTGCTTGGGTCAGCAAGTAAGACCAATTTTAATGAACAGGCTGCATCACATTGGAAAATGTGGCTTTGGATAAAAATAAATACACTTGAAATATTTGTAAGAATGTGACATGGCTAAGTACGTTAGGAAGACCACTTCTTCACACTATTTGTTTCTTTTATGTCTTTTCTCTATGTCACAAGAATTCAAGAATGTCATTTTAGCTAGTAAAACATCGACATGGAAACTTTGGATTTAAAAGATGAATTGGGAAACTTCCTTTGGAAGTTTGAAAAGTCTTTGAACTAAACTATATTTCCAAGTTAGGAATTTGGGATTAATCAATGAACATAAAGCTGGATGCCAAATAATCTCTGAAAAATTGATGAAAAGCTGAGTATACAATTATTTTATATAATGAACACACCTAAACTCATATGTTATGAACATTTTATATAAGATGAACATATATATTTTCCCTTTATCTCTTTTATTCAAATATACAAATATTTAAATTTACGTGTAGTATATATAGCATATATTTCCAAATAATATAAACATCGGTGAACCCATCAACCAGTTCAAGAACTAAAACAATGACATGTCTTGCATCTACTCACATATGCTTTAGTATCCCATACTTTTGCTTTTCCCACCAAGCTTCTGCAGTTGTTTCTACACACACACACACACACACACACACACACACACACATGCACACACTACTGCATATATGCATCTGTCTGCATGTATACACACATACACAATTTACTTGACATAGGTATGTCAAGTAAATTTACTAGGTATATATATTGAAGGTAATATATGGCCTAATGTTCTTGTATTGAGGTTTATAAAAATACTCAGACATACAGTTACAAACATTTTTAAGTGTATCTTTTTGAATACATGTTCAAGAGTGTTCTTAGGATTCATACATAAAGGTAGAATTTTTGGTTTGAGTGAAAATTAAGATGGAGGATCCAATTGATGGGCTTTGGGATCCATCTAGGGGGATGGGGAGCACACTTAGGGGTGTATCTGGGTGGTTCATGGATGCATAGTCTTGGGGTCTATGTCTACTTCCTTGCTACTTCTTTCTGGTCCTGTTCCCCTGCTCTGCTTCCTGGTCATATGAACTAAGCATCTTTGCTCTGTCATGTCCTTTCACTGTGATGTATTTGCCTTGGAGCCAGACACCATGGATCACCATAAACTGTAAACCAATTAAACCTCTCCTGCTTTAAATTGTGTGTATTGGGTTTGTGTCACAACAATAGGAAAGCTAATACAGAAAATTGGTACCAGAGTAGTGGTGTCATTGCTGCTACTGAACCTGACTTTATTTAGAAAACTTTGGAAATGGTTTGTGGAATATGTTTGGAAAAGTTTGGAGATAGAGACTTGAGAAACCCTAGAATATTGTGAGCTGAACTCAGAAGACCAGAATTCTGATGGCAGTGTGGACAATAAAGGTCAGGCTCAAATGGTTTCAGTTGGGAACAAGGACTTCATTGACAACTGGACTACAGGCCATGTGTGTTACAATCTAGCAAAAAAACTGTCTATATCTTGCCCATGTTCTGTGACGTTGTGGGAGACTGAGATTAAGGGCCCTGACTAGTTGATCTGGTGGAGGAAACTCAAAGGCAGCCCAATATTCAGGCTGTAGCATGAGTACTGCTGACTGTTTTAAGTTAGATTTACAGTGAAAACTAAGGGCAAAAGGAGAAAAAATTTAAATTTTGGTTTAGAAGGAACCATGAGTAAATTTGGGGCCAAAGGAGGTATGGTTGCTGAAGAGATTAGTGTTATTAAAAGAAATCATGTATTTGTTCAGGGATAAAATTAAAGATGACTTGAAGGTATTTCAGAAATAAACAGGCCCCACCTATCAGAGGTTCAAGGGGACAAAAACGTACAACTTTCATTTGAGAAGAGCATTTCTAAAATACCTGCTCAAGAAGGGCTTCCTGGGCAGTTGGTTTCCCAGGCTTTTTTCACCATGCTGAGCAATCTGGGCAGTCAGAGGGCACTGTAGGTATAATCCAAGGATGCATGGCTACTATTCCTGCTTACAGCAGATCTTGTTATTTTCTATATATTGTTGGTTTTACTGGCATACAGAACACAAGAGCTGTGGAGGCCAGAACGCTTCCACCAAGATTTTAAAGGAAAGCTTGGGATACCAGGAGGAGAGTCCAAGAGGGCAGTGCATGAAGTTATGGAAAGGAAGCCAAAGGTACAGTAGAGACCTCAGGAAGGCAGAGAAGCACAGAACATACAACTTCAGCTGACACAACTGTGGATTTTGAATGGAGCCAGCCCAAGAGACAGGCTAGGTGGGTTACAACAAGCAAGGCCACAGGGGTAGGGCTATTCAAGCCCTCTGGAATTCACATCTTACTAATGTGTGCCCCCAAAGCTGGAGATAGTGCTATAAGTCTTTAGCTTGCCGGATTTTGGTCTTGTTTTGGTTCAATTCATTTCTATTCCTCCATTCTTCTCTCTCTCTCTCTTTCTCTTATTTATTTATTTAGGTGCTGGGTGTCAGACTTGTGCTTGCTAAGTAAGCATTCTACCCCTTGTGCTAAATTCCCAACTCCATTCCTCTCTTTTATATTGGGAATGTTTATCCTGTGCCATTGTCCACAGGGATTATGTAGCCTTTTTTTTTTTTTTTAATGAAGGTTCAGAGCTAAGAGCTTGCCTTGAGTCTCAGAAAAGACTTTGACTTGGACTTTTGAAGAATACTGGAACTTTTGAGACTTTCAGGAAAGAATTGTCATGTTTCCAGTTTTACACAGAATAGTTGTATTATGTTAGGCAGACTTATGCCTTACTATTGTCTTTATTTGGAAAGTAAAGGAGTTGTGTTTGGGTGTGAAGTTGACAAGGGTCAGGTTGTGGGAGTTAGGTGGCTTATCAACTTGTTTGGCTTTGGGATGAGCTTGGAGATTGATAGAGCAGACTTTTGTGTGTGTCTTGGTGGGTTATAAAGGCATGGCCTTGGGATCTACGTCTAATTTCTTCCCACTACCTCTCTGATGTTGTTCTCCTGCCGTGCTTCTTGGTTGCCGCGAACTAAGCATCTTTACTGTGCCATGCCCTTCCATCATGATGTTTCTTCTTTAAAGCCAACTGACCATAGTCTGAATCTTCTGAAACCATGAGCCAAATTAAACTACTCCTCCTTAAATTCATGATGTAAGGCATTGGGTCCCAGTGATAGGACAGCTGACTGATACGCTTGGGACAATTAGGATATTTGAAGGTACCAAACACTTGGTTAATCTAAAGAAATCAATGCACATTCAAGATACATTATGCCCACTCTATTCTTGTAATTCATAAAGGACCATTAATTCATGCTTATAGATGAACAACTTAGGAATGATTATTGTACCAGTTTGACATTTTGCAAACTGAGTACTGTAGGAATGTGGTATTTTGATTATATAAATGTTAAATGATTGTTATGTGAGCTGTCTACTATTTTATGTTTTTCCTCTATAGTTTTGTGACTGTTTTGTATATGAACCAATTCCCAGATCCCTACTTTAGCCATCTCTACTTCTGTTACATCTGCCTGCCCTTAGATGTTCTAATGAAGACTAATTCATCTAAGGTCAGAGAATGTCTTTTTTTAAGCCGACGCTCTCTGTATAAATTGTTATCATTTCTAGCTTTCCCTGGACCACTGTATTTGCAAAATAAGTGTTAATAACTAGGCCTAAAAACTTTAAAATAGAAGAAAATTAAAATTACTAGCTTTATAATACAATAAGTTGTTTAAATGAATCAATTTATAAGACTATATGATTCATGTGTATTATTTCCAGGTAAAAATACAAGCCACTTAATATTTGGGCATACATAGAAAGGTTCATCTGAAATTCAAATTTACTTGCATATCCTGTATTTTTATTTGCTAAATCTCACAATGTTATGCTTATGGGGATTAAAGTATAAAAACCCCAAAATTTCATAAAAACAATGTGTAATTCTAAAGCAGCACTTAGCTTGCCTGACTAGATCTAGTATGTAATTACTTCAAGTGTTTAACAACTGTGCTAGTCAGTCACAAATAAGAAAGCAACACAAGTCAATTTAGGATAGTCTGTGTACACATTTAAATAGGATGTTAAACTGTGTACACATTTAAGTAGGATGTTAGACAGTGTTTGGTGTGTGGCACACATTCTGCACGTAAGATGGCAATATGTAAGTAAATAAAAACAAACTAGAGGAAAAAGAGGTGCTGGTATTTGTTCAGGATCTTCTCTCCTGACAATGATGAGAAAGTGAAGATTTCTTTCAATAGTCTTGGTCTAAATTCACCTGAACAACTAACTCAAGATCATGACACTTACAGGTACGTTAAAGATGGATGTCTGTGAAGGTAGAAGATAGAACTCTGCAACACGTCAGTTACCTGAAAATAGACTCAGGAATTCAGGACCAGAAAATTGCTTGATTAAAAATGGGGGCAATAGGTGTTTGTTTGTTTGTTTTTTTCTCCAGCTAGTCCCTGTTGTAACCAATCAAAGCTCAACTCCTTATTTTCTCTCTCTGTGCTCTGATAAGAATTTGTGAAATATTGCAAAAGGAGTGCTAATAAATGCTATTTCTGCTAGTAAATTCTCAGCTTCTAAGAAATTTATTTTTCAAGCAGAAATTTAAAAAAATCCCATTTCCATAAACAGATTTACAGTTATATTGCAAAGAACAATTCCAAAAATAACTTTAAGGCTCTCTTGAGAATTTGTTTAAACCTAATGGAAAAGTCACATAACGACTACAGTCACTTTTTAAATGTCCATGAACTGAAATTGCAAACGACAGTTAATTTTTCAGATGTGGTAAAAATCGTCTAGCTCCCAATAAGATGCCGTGGCCCTGAGTCTAATGCTCATTCCTGAAAGCCAAAACAAAACAAAACAAAACATTAGAAGTATAAAAATTATCAGTATTAAATTTCTCATTTCAATATGTAGTTTATGTCCATTTCTAAAAGAATATATAAGGTAAAATGCATAGTATATTGATTTGAATTTTTTTGTACTAATGTATCTAATTAGAAAGGGTAGGTTGTCGGAAAAGTGAACTCCAGTCCAGTTTCAATAGTTAGTCATGTTGATAGACGATTAAGGTTTAGTTTTTGAGTTACAGAATATGCTTCAGTATTCCAGTATTAATGTGAAAACTAACTGTAAGTAGCACCTTGCCAATGAGTAGCAAATGTCTCACTTACCTCACTCATGTATTTTGGCAGTTATGTCATTTGTTATGTAAATTATCTATGTTTTTTGTTCATTTAATTGGGTTTGGTTATTTTATATATATTTTCCAGATCGTATGGTTATTTCTTCTTTGCCTTTAATGGTCTAATATGTGACTGTATCAAAATACCAAATATACCTAATATGTAAATACCAATATGCCATGTTATCATTTTTTCAATTTTTAGCTTTTATTAGTGTGTGTTTTCAGTACATAATTGCATTCCTGGTGGGAGTTGGTACATGTACATAACACAGCTTAATTCTGTCTCCATCACTTTCCCCTCCTCTCCCTCCCTCCATCTGTGGTATATAAGTAGCATGGCTTGCAAAAAAACTTCATTTATAGTTAAGTAACATTTGCTATGTATGCTGGTCAACTCTGCATTGCTGTGACAAACAAAGGGAGATTTATTTCTGCTGACTGTTTCAGAAGTTTTAGTCCACGGTCACTTGGCTGAGTTACTTTAAGGCCTGTGGTGAGGCAGTACATAGTGGAAGATGGCACAACAGAGGAAATTGTTTACCTCATGGAAGCCAGGAAGGAGAGGAAGAGGGAGAGAAGGAGGAGGAAGAGAGAGGGAGAGGAAGAGGGAGAAGAGAGAAGGCGAGGGAGAGACAGAGACGAAATAATACCATTTAAGAGCATACCCCCAGTGACCTAATTCTTCCCACTAGGCCCTGCCTAGTGGTGTTTACCACCTCTCTCTAGCCCATTAAAGTATGACTCTACCCGTGAATTACTCCACTGGTGTACTGAGAACTCCTATAATCCAGTCCTCCTCCCTGAGGCCCCACCTCTGAGCCTGCCACACTGAGGACAAAGCTTTCAACACATGAGCTTTTGGTGAGTATTTCAGATCCAAACCATAACACTGTAATATGCATCGTTTTTTCTGGGAATAAATTTAACAATGAAATGCATTGCTGAGCAGGAAATATTTGTTTCATCTTTTGATTCTAGTAATGTGAAAGAAAAATCCAGAAGTGTTTTTTTATTAATATGCCTGAATAAGGTATGGAAAGAATTTTCCATCTTTTTTTTTTAACTCTCCACTTGGGAAGTCTAAAGAATTGGTGGTCCATGTACTGACTACTGATTATTTATTTGATATTTAATAAATTCTATGTGCTTTGCTATGTATTTGGTATCCTCAAAGGTCTTAACCTATTTATTTGGAAAGCAAGACAGACTTATAGTAAGTAAAAGTTTTACATTGAATTGTATTAAATAAAACCACATTATATATGAGGTACTAAAACCCTAAATGATGTAGTACAGATAATTGAAGGATAAGATGTTTGTGCTGTACTGTACTATCAGGGAAATAGGGATACCGAGAGCAAAAGGACATAGACCAAGGTATCAAAGAAAGTTCCTCAGGGGAGACAGGACTTGCACAAGGGAGGGAAGCACAGTTCATTGAAGAGGAGTGTACCTAGTTGCAGCCTCAACACCTTGGAATCATCTTTACATCTCTTTGTTTCCTTGGCCCTCACATCTGTCAAGCACAATAGGTTCCACTTCTCGTGTTATTTGCGTCCATCTGTTTTTCCCACTTTCATGGCCAGCACTCAAAATAAGCCCTTTTATCTCAGCCAGAATCCTCAAAAGCTTCAAATCTGCCTCCTTTCCTCCACTGGGCTCTGTCTCCTTCCAAGATTGCCTGTTAATGTTCTTAAAACATGGTTAAAACAATGTCTCTCCCTATTGTGTTACAAACTGAGAGTAAACACTCCAATTCTAGAATTTTCCACTCCACCTAGCAGGACCACAATGTCTTCCTAGGTTTACTGTCCACTGTTTCCCTGCACATATGTTCTATGTGGTGTTTGGGGCTCTTTGTGATTAGTTAAAAGCAGTATTAGCCTGTTTTGAACATAAATTAGAAGTCAAAGATTTTATATGGTTTAAGTCATGTAATCCTCACTATATTTCTGTGAGGTAGTTGCCTTTGTTATCTCATTTACAGATGGGGAAAAAAAACCCCAACCAACCAAACAACCAACCAAAATGTAACAAAAATAAAAAAAATCAAGACCCAAAGTTAGGAATTTACCCAAGTTCATGGAAGTAGAGGCTCGGCACTGTTGGGATTTGCACCTCTACAGGTAGTCCAGGGCTTAGACATTTAATCATGCTAAGTCAGATTATTGTGTAATCAGTGCTACTTTGCCCATTCTTGTTCCTCTTTGTGAAGATGCTTTTCTCCACCATTAGAACCTGTTTTGCCCACCCTTCCTCCTGTTCCTGATCCTGTGCCGCTTTGTGGGGCTGGGGATTGAACCCGCGGCCTTGTACATACTAGGCCAATGCTCTACCATTGAGCTACACTCCAAGCTCAAGACTTGTTTTCCTTATCGAACTACCACTTATCCTTTGCACTTGATTGTAAAATGGCATAACCTTTTCTTATGCCCATACAAATCTTCTTTGTATACTACACAAAACTGTTTGGTAACACTTTATTTTGCTCTTTTCAGCTATTTACTATATATATATATATATATTTACGTGATTGTAATTTTTGCATTTATGTGCATTATGAGGTTATTAGCTTCTTGACTATGTCCTAACTTGGGTATTATTCATCTAACTGTGAATTTATTTACTCAGTCATCCACCTCTCTGCCACTATGTTAATTGCTGTACAATGTGAAATAAGACAAATTTTTGACTTTAAGGAAAAAACCTTTTAGTTTGGGAAGTAATTAGGTTAAAAAATGATAACTCAGTGGGCTTAGTGCAATTGCTTAGACACAAATACAGCAAAACCAGAAGGTAAACTTTACCTTGCTTGAGTAGGAGACGTGGAAGACAAAACAATCCTTCTGGGAACAGCTGCTGCTCAGTTGAGGTTTTAGTATTGAACTGAGAGGTAAACAAAGGACTAAATGTTCTCAATGTGTCAGACCACGTCCCTACACATAGTAGGTGCATAACAAACATACCTAGAATGAAATTGAATTGAAATGGTTCCACACTTATTCCTGTTTGTCATTCATGTATTCTGGTTCCATGCAGACCCAGTGAGCATGAGTTTGAAGTCGCTGATCAGAAAAGAGTTCACAGCAATGAAAAGTTTCAGCTTTATGTGAAGTTCTCCATCAAGCAATTTTGCAGTTGCACATCATGCTTAATAGTTTGGCAAATATTATGGGCTTTGTAGCTTTCATTTTCTTTAAAAGCTCTCTCTCTTTTAGAGATTGCTAGATAAATATGTGATAGTACTCCATGCAGAGTGAGCAGAACAGAGCATTCAGGGATGAATCCTAACAAGCAAAAGGGATAAAAGAATTTAAAAAAAAAATCAACTTGCATTTCAGGTGGTTCATTTGGGGAAAAAAAGGAGTAGAAATAGCTTTTATTTAGTTCATTAAATAATTCAAATTACTGGAGAACAGTAGTGGTGCAGTCCCCAGGAAGATAATTCTCTTATTTAGTTTTTAAAAATAATTTCTTATGCCATTGGTCTATTTCTATCACCTAATGAAAGCTGGAGATCAATTCTTCCCTGGCGAGCATAGAGACCCGGGAGAATGCGGCGGCAATGCAGGTGACACATGTCAATACTGTGGAATTAAACAGCACAGTAAAAGTAGGAAGCCAGGGCTGGCCATGGTGTATTAACATTAAAAATATTACAAAGGTATGAGAGACTATGTGCTCCCTGTGATCTTTGCCCAAGAAAAAAATATGATCTATATTTTCAGTCTAAATGCACTCACATACTTTTTTTTATATTGCAGGGGGAAAAATTGAGTGTCTATAATATTAAATGTATGTATAAAATTTTTGCTTGCAATCTATTTAAATAACTTTTTAAACAAAGTATTAAAGAAAAAGAACAGTATTTTCCATGGCGTATGCCCACATTTGTGCTTTAGTCATAACAACTTCATTTTCCAAAGGTTTATTTACATAAGTGCTTTCTCTGTAAATGTTACATTAGAAAAAACTACACACATTCACATAACCTTTTAAATCAACGACTGCTGAGAAAATGAATGGAGGCGACCAAAGAAATGTGCCAAAAGTGGGTTTGAAATTTAGTTAGCCTTAGTGCTGTTTATAAAATTCATTTATATTTGATGCCTGATTACCTTGCAACACTTTTTCAAGATTCCATCTGGTGCTATAAGTGTAGTGGGAAATCTGTGCTGAAAAGGGAGTTTGGGAGGTGTTAAGTGCACTGCCTCACTGGGGTCCCAGACTTGGCTCTTCAGGTTGGAGGTACTTGTGAGTGATTAAAATCTGCTGAACTTGACCTTAGCTCTTGATCTTGTGCACCAGAGGTGTGCTTTTTCAGAGTAGTCCACCACTTTAGGGCCCTTTTAGTGGATGTTAATGAGAACAAAAGAAGCTACTCCTTACATGGTGAAAGGTCTTGTCATCAGACAGACTATTTTTCCCTTCCCAGATGCATTAAAGGAAGTGATGATATTGACCAGTTGTTTTGATCTTGCTGGTACAAAGTCTACACAGGTAGTGTTAGAATAACAGTCATAAACTTCTTAGCTTAGGAGAAAGCTTTAATGAGTTATTCAAATCATTTTCTTAATTCAAAAATTCACTTTTATAATTCAGATATCCTATTTTGCCAAGTCATTTGGTAAATCTTTTCTTTGGTTTAGTTTGTTAATAGAGACCCAAATGTTATAACCAAAGGGTCAAGCAAATTTATTTTTCTATTTGTGTTCTTCGTTGTTTTTATAGATGCTTTACTTTAGAGATCTTAACATTTAAAACTGAGAGTGATACTGGCAAAACGTAGTCACTTTTCATGTTGACTTTTTGAGGGTAATTAAAGAAAATTTTGCCTATATTATATCCTTTCTTTCTTACTTTCTTTTTTTTTTTTTTAACCCCCTGGGCCAAACCCTTCCTCTAGATTACACTACCATCTGTTTTCATTTGTTTGGTATTTGGCTACAATTGTTTCACAGGGTATATTTTTGAATAATAATTAATAGAAGTAAATCAAACCTTTCAGAGAAATAATTCTCATATGTGGAATAGCAAAACCAGATGAAAATATGTCTGCAAATATCAAATTAATTTTCAAAGTTAGGGAGCAGGGATTTTGCCTTGTGGCCTTGAGCAAGGTCAATAGGACTCACGTGGGCAAGTCTTGGCAAAATGCTCTAAAAATGCTATCCCATAAAAATATCGAAGGAAACTGGAACCAGGTTTTAAAAAGTTGAGAAAACACGGGGGCATTAAAGGAAGAAAACCTCAGAAACTCGTATTTTGTAAAGCTAGAATAACACGGTGTATTAAATCATTCAGTATTTTTGGCAGTATACTGGAAGTAAAACTTTATACTCCAGCACAACCATGACTAATTCTTCTACCTGCTGCTCCCTGGGTTTCTGCATTTTTGCATTGGTATTTTCTTTCCTTGGCTCTGCTGACTGCAGCCTTTCCCTCTTGGGAGAAGAGTGATGAGGAGTCCAATTTTTCATTTTTCAATATGGTCTAAAAATCTCATCTGCATGCTGATCTCACTTTGAAATCAATGGAGTTTCGGCCCCCTGAAGAAGTATTTAACTAAACAAGAAGCAGCTTGTGGGAACACGAGAGGGAAACCACGTTAGAGGCAAAACTCTTTGACAAAGACCATAACTCAAAAAAAACACACTATGTCAAGCATTTACTTACTTAGTTGTTACAAACATCTCAATTAGACAAAAGGGGTAATAAGAAGAAGCAAATGTTAATGCCATTAAATGCTTAGTTGATTAGATTTAGCATAATTTAATACTTACTTGAGCCCTTAGTGAAGAAGTAGTATAAAAGGGCCTATCATTTTTGTGTATGATTAGAAAGAACATTTTTAGAATCAGAAATGCTACATTTTACGACATTATATTAGAGAGGGTTACATTATCTATGTCTTGTTGTAGAAGGATAATGACTTGCAGCAGTCAGAAAGCTGGCCATCCCCAAAAATACTGTTTGCCTTGTAGATTTGTCTAGTGCGGTGGCTCATTCTCTAGTGTGTCTCACATTGTGGGAGTCTACAAGTGTTTTCAAGACTCCAGGTCTTTAAAAATTCATTCAAAAATTTTCAGTGCGAAACTGGAGATCTTCGCTACCCTGTCTGTATCCTTCTTGTGGTCGTTAACATTAATGTAAAGTCAAACAAACACAAAAAACATAAAGGGTCATTTATATTGAGACGTTTATGGAAGACTTTGATTCCTACCTCGTAGTTTTCCCTATCTTTCCATCTTCTATTATCCTGTGTGATTTCAGGGTATAGATCCCCCCAAATATCCTAAGTTTCATTCTTCCTTATTTATTCTGTACTATGATTATTGCTTAGATTTCTCTCCAGTGAAGATCTATAGCCTGATCCTGAACTTCGTTCTCCCCTAAAATGGAGCCTCCACATAGTAGAAGTAAAAAATTTAAACTTTGTTGTTTTGCATTTTGAATACAGCATCATTTCTTTCCAAACATCCCTGCACACCTGTTTTTTGATTTTGTTGAAACTTTCAGCCTCTTGACATCCAACCATTTCCCCAGACTCCAGGCTTGTTTTAGGCATTCCTACCTTTTCTAATCACAAAGTTTATTACTTCGAGGCTCCTTTGGCTAACAGCCTTTTTATCTTTCTGTGCCCTCCTTTATAATCTCCTTTCAAATTTACAAATACAAAATCTGCCTTCTACTTTCCTGCCCTTGTGTACCAGAGACAATCACAACCTCAGTAGTTGTTCTCTGAATTAACAACTATCTTGATCTTTCCATTTGCACTTGAACTTGCTCCCTGAGCAATCTTAGTCTCCTGCAACCCTGACTTTGAAGGAGAGAAGGGCAGAAAATAATGACCAAATTTGTATACTTTCCCTACATCTATGTCTGCTTTGAGAGTCCTTGGTTCTTCATTCCCTTAGGAAACTAAAACTAATTCCAAATTTGTGTTTAAAGCTTATGTTCTCCAAGATTTTCCACTATGTTAATTCATTAATCCGGTTTCTTTCTTGTTTGTTCAACTTCTTCCTATTTGCCTTTCTCCACTGGCACTAAAACATACAAAAATACAAGAAATCAAAGATGTATCTTCACATTACACACTGCCTTATACATCATCCATTTATCTTTGTATTAGCCCTCATGTCTGCTGTTAAGTCTTCGTGAGTGAAATTGAGGTACAGCAATGTTGAGTATTTTGTCAAAGGTCATTTGCTGTGGTAGAGAATCAACCCATTTCAAGTCTTTAGATATATTCCATCGTGTTTTATGAATTCCTTTTTCAAATGTAAATTTTAACGTTAGAAAATATGCCCCTTGTTCATTGTTTCTATGACAGCTTTTAATGCAATACGTTATAAATAATAAGTATTCCACATATTTTCCAATGAAGCAGTGTGTAAAAGCAATAGGCTTTAGGACAGCAATCTCCATTTCTTTACCGCTTATGAAAATTCTACTTGGATACTGCTGTCCTTTAAAGAAAGGAAGCGACACTCATGGGATTAGCTGTCTTTGTTCTGAGATGTTATTATTTTCATTCATTTTACAATTATGTACAACTATAATTGCTAGGCACATGGATTAAAGGGCTAGAACAATGCCCACAGAAAAGATACATGACTTTCACTCATATCATGTGCAAATCATCGGATATTTTAAACACAGAGAAGAGGAATATTTTATTTATCACTTTTTTTTAAGCATCTGCTTTCTAAACACAAATCTGTTGTTAGCAAATGAATTAACCAATCTAGAATGTGAAAATTCTATGTAGGACTCTGGGTTCCAACCATGATAAAGTAATCACAATGATTTGGTGCTTTAGACAGTGTTCAGACGAGATAAACTCATATGAACTACATCTGAGATGTCCTCACAGAAATGTGACAGGAAGTCCCTTTCATGGCACCCCAATGGAGATTGCTATGATCTTTTCAATGTCTAAAAGAGCAATGGTTTATATCAGTGAACTACGACACCACCCTGCTGACTCTTAATGACCTTCTTGACTGCTCTGAGAATTCTCTTGGGCCCTCTAAATGCTTGAAATTATAGATAAAGAAAGAAATATCTGAAGTTCTGAGTACGTTATCAACTACTCCTGGAGAAACTGCTTCCAGTGGTCATAAAACCACTAGGTTATGCAGATAAAACAATTTTATTTGAAAAAAAAAACTCACCTCACATATCAGAGTATCTAGAAGGAGACAACCCCCCCACACCATACATTTTTCGATTTTCTCTTCCATTCAGAATAAATGTTTGTCAAGAACATTAAAGTCTTTTTCTCAAATAAATTTGCGTGTACAGTTTTTGACATTATAATGTGTGGATATTGCTTTTTAGTCGTATTGTGACTGTTGCTTTTTGGCAAAATCTCAATGTAGTAACATTACTCTCACCTGAAGTAATTTTTCTGCTATTTTTGGATATTATAGCTCCTAAGTGCCCTGTGTTATGTCTGATTGGGTGATTTTTAATAAGTTCTTTTTGCCTGTAAGTATGCATTTCTAGGTGTTTTAGAGCATAGATTACATCAAAAGATTTAATCAACATTTAAAACTCCATGGCCATCCTAGGAGAGAGATTTTAATGCCAATATAATAGCAGTGTTCTGATGGAAAATTTGTACCTGTGTTATTTACTGAGGAATGTTCAGGGGCATTTCCTGTCATAAGAGAATGTAAAGACAAAAAGACATGCACATCAGCACAAATGCGTTTGGGTTTTATAACCACCATGTGCAGTTTGAATCAATTTACTAATTGCTGAATATGACATACAGTATGATATGAGAAATGCTGGAAATCCCAACCATAAAACTTATGTCATTAAACCATCATAAGCAGAACACCGTGCATCTTTGTCCTATTAACGTCTGCGATTAGAGGGCCCTTGTTCATTTCATGGCAATTATGATATTTTTCCAATTGCACTCGTCAGATCATCTGCATTCCATCACATTCTGTAGTATCAGCTCTGGAGATGTATTAATAAGGAATCATTAAATGTGAGGTGACGGGAAGATCAGGAAATTCACCAAATGATTCTCTTTTGTTATCAGTTTGGGAAAACTGATGAAGGTATTGGAAAGAACCAGGCCAGATGGTGAAGTATTTTGTCAAAGACTAAATTAGAGTGAGGTTGTTTTATATATCCAGTAATACTTGCTAAAACTCTAGAAATAAAATTACAGTAAGATCGCATCTAGTCTCAGAAATATTTGCCTATTTTAGGGTATTGTTCTTCGAATGTACCCTTTTCTGTGCTGATAGAATGGCAAGAAAAGAAATGATTTCACATGTGATCACTGCAGTCTGAATTAGATTAATAGCTTCTTCCACCAGGACTGACAACGACTAAAGAATTTGACAGTATGATACAATTTTTAGGACTATTCACTAGATAGATTATATGACAGACGCACAACGATATATCTTACGGTGGTGACATGTGTGTTGGATTTTTACTTGAAAGTCCTTAGTTGCCTGGTATGCTTAGGCCCTTCTTCCTTCCAGCTGATAACTCTATGATTTTTTTTTTTATTTGAAACTTGTTCACTTAATAATAAGTAGGTTCATTTAGAGAAAAATTCCACTTACCCTAAGTCTCTTGTCTTCATCCAATTATATTTCGCAGGATTCCATTTTAAAGGGGAGTGTTGGATCCATCATAGTAAATATATATAACGTCAAGGAAAGGAATTTGATGTGGCAGAACAAGTAAAACCTAACTACAAAGACTTTGGTAAAATTTAGCTGATACTGATCTGCGTCAAAACATTTATTTATATTTGTTTCTAATTCAGACAACTGAATATTTCTTAGAGTGCCCAGGGAGTATTCTCTCCATTCCAACGACACCATTAGGGCTTGATGTCATCTAAATCATTCCAGTATTTATTGGTACAAGAAGAAATTGATCCAATAAACACAGTTACATTGGAGTATAAAGGATTTTTGTTGTTATTTTCCCCCAAATCACAGTTACATAATACGTTTTAAAAAGTCATAGACAGAAGATTAACTAAAAGAAGAAAAACATTTCTAATAACAGGAGAATTTTCTAGACCTGGGGAGTCAACTAGTCATTTAATTGCAACATACAGTCAACATTCCTGTGCTTGTGCCTAAAACTTGTGTTGATATCTCCTATCTTTTAAAGTATCAATTATCACTTGTGTGTAGTTATTGGTATTTTAAACAATGAGACACACCTAGTGATTAAGATAATTTTCACATCATTAGCTCTTCTGAGTCTTCACTTTACAAATCTCTCTGTCTAGAATAATGGATATTTTTTTCTTTTCAGGTTATGTTCTTTCTTCCTTACACTCAAAATAGAAACATATTTCTTCTAGTTTATAGCTAATTTCTCCACTGTATCAGGTGGGATGTATGGGAAATGATCCTTAGCTAGGAAGTTAGTAAAAGGTATAGATAAACGTCTTATGATATCTGTGTGATTTTATAGCAAAAGCCTATGTCATTCTTTCTGAGTAGAGTCCAACCCAACTCCCTAGTCTTTAAAAATAGCACTGGCTTATTAAGCTCAATATAAATGAATGCAACACAGTATAATATATTTCAGCTATAATAAAGACATTGTTTTTGCTGGCTATTGATGGGACTCTAGAACACTATCACCAAATATGGATTCTGGCATTTGAGAAAACAGAAGAAGAAGCAGGGAGAAAACAGAAGAAGTAGGGAAAAAACAGAAGAAGCAGTGAATAAATTTCACATAAAAAATCATTGAGTTATCAGATGGAAACAAAGGAAAGTAAAATTTACAAAGGAAAGTAAAATTATAATTCTCATACAGACATACAAAATAAAGCTTGTTAAAGATTTTAACATATTAAGAGAGTTATTATAAATTATTAAAAATAAGAGTTAAAGAAGCACAAATTCATTTGGAATTACAGAAAGCTGAATGTACAAATGGTGGCAAATCCGCCTTTCTCAAGTGGTGTTGGGGACTGTCTCCTCACAATTTACTTGTGTGTCAGCAGACAAGAATTACTTGTAGAACAGCTCCCAGAGAAGCTGACTCAGACAACAATAGAGGATGCGCTATAGACAGTGCAGTGTTTTGCACTGAAGAACAAAGATTTCTCTACACTGTCCAAACATTATGAGGTGGGTAAGCTGCTGCTGGGCTGTACTTGTCTCTGATAACCCGAGTGCTAGCAGAACAGTAGCAGCTCTGCTGAAAATCTAGAGAAAAATTCTGGAACTGAGTTTACGATCCTGGCAAGTGTGTTTCAAACATCGATCAGTCTGGGAAGCTGGTGTAGTTCCTCCTGCAGTTGCTCCCATGTAGGGAGAGTCTAGCTTGGGTATCTCTAGAATAATCTGTGCTGCTAAAGAGCAATGAAAGATCACGGTTGGGTAACGTGGGATACAGCAGCAGCAGCAACAACAATAACAACCAAATAACTGTTATGCATTCTTTTAGACTATCATGGCTTTCCAGCTTACTGATTCTAGCTTTTCATTACCTTTAGCTTATTTTATAGTATTAACAAATTGTAGATAACTATTAGCACTGAGAAATAATACTCACCACTAAACATATAAATAAGCTGTATCAGGTGGAGATTCAACCAGTTACACTCTCCACCTTCTAAGTAAGTACTCCCATGGAAAAAGTGAGTTTCCAGTTATTTATAAATTTATTTCAACATTCAGTTATATCATATAAATGCTTCTTTAATTTATCCTTTAACTGGTTATAACATTTTATTTGTTACCTCATATCATTAGAGACTTAAATTTTTTGAAATAAGCTTATATGATATTGCTGTGTTAAACATGCCAGTATTTTAAGATCTGTCATGTAATATCACAAAAATATCAAAGTTTTCTCTTCTGTAAGAGTTGTTGTTGATCCACATTGGCGGGTCATATTACAAAGGTAGGCATACTCTATAGTTAATGATGGTCAATTAGATTACTTCTAATAGAATTCTCCTTCTATTCCTTTTGACCTATATTTCTTAAAGGAGTGTTCTCTGGCTTTTGGACTACAAACCAAATATTTAGTTAACCGAGTATTTATTAGATGAAAAGCATAATATGCTTATCATTATACTTGGTAAAATAACTTGTCTTCATCATACATTTTTATACAAAGAAATAAAATATACGACTATTTCAAAATCAACATGTAGTAGTTCAGCTCAAATCAATATATTTCTGCAGGTTTTCTAGAATCACTAAATGATTAAAAGACAACTATTGTTGTCCAGGTGAGATATATTATGGGTAGTTCTTTGAAATTTGTATGCATAGTATTTTACAATTACAAGATACTTTTCAGATTTGCATGGAAGCAATAATAAATTATCAGTGTTTCTTCTGAGCACTGCCAAAGAGCAGTGTGTTTTTTTGGGCATGCTGGGAATTGAACCCAGAACCTTAACACATCCTAGGCAGGAGCCTTACTGCTGAGCTGCATCTCCAACCCGCAATGTTTTCTTACAAAGAGGAAAAAAAAAAGTTTTTTACCCTGTAGATATACTTAGATAGCAATATTTTTCAGCTGCTCATGTGAATCTCTTTCTGTCATTAGCACCAAACAGTTATTCACAATGAAGAGAAAATATTTACCAGCGGAGAACATGTTGATGTAGAGAAATGATCTACTTAGCTATTAAATTTAGGAAGATAAGACTACGCATGCAGACATCTAATTTGAGGAGATATTTTTATGTTAAATTGCAAATGTTAGGAAATAATTTTAGGGAGTGCTAGTATTCACAATTAACTTGACTAAATATAAACAAGTAGTTTTTAAAGACCTATAACATTAAGCAATTTCTTATGCTTAATGTTAAGCAATTAAGCAATTTCTGGTGACTTTTCTTAGGGGAACATATACTTTTTATTTGGATTAATAATAACATTTGTGGATATTTATGAGATACAGCATGGCATTTTGATTCATGTACACATTAAGTAACGACCAACTCAAGGTAATTAGCATATCCATCACATTAAATTTTCATCATTTCTTTATGATGAGTACATTCAAAATCCTCTCTTCTATTTTGAGGTGCAGAATATGATACTGCTAATTTTATTCACCTTAATGTGCCACAGAGCACCAGATCTTACATATGTCTTCTGTCAAACACTGCACCTATTGATGAATCTCTCCTCTTTCACCCTTCCTCCTACTCTCTCTAGTCTTGGCAGTCAGAATTCTACAGTCAACTTCTGTGTGAGATCACGTTTTTATATTCCACTTGGAGTGAGAGCAGGTGGTCTTTCTCTACCTGACTTCACTTAACATAATGTCTTCCAGGCCCATCCATATTTATCACAAATGGCAGGATTTCTTGCTTTTTTGCGTCTTGAATAGTATTCCATGGAATATATCCCATATTTAAAAAAATCCATTTGTCGATGGATGTTTAGGTTGAGTCCACATTTTGCCTATTGTTTATATCGATTCAATAAACATACAAGTGTAAATGTGTCTTCCACATATTCATTTCATTTCCTTTGCATAAATAGCCAGTAATGGGATTACTGATAATATGGTAGTTTTATTTCAGCTTTGGAGGGCACTTCCATACTGTTTTCTAGCACAGTTATACTGGTTTACATTCCTACACATAATGTATGAGTTACTTTTACTCTGAATCCTCTTTGGCTTTTATTAATTTTTGTCTTTTTGAGTGTAACCACTCTAAGCAAGGAGAAGGAAACACACTCTTTTGCAGTATCAAATGCTGTTGTGCCTTGAAATTCAATATCTGTTCACTTGGACTCCTAAAGCAAATTACATGGTGGCTTCAAGGACAGAAATGTATTTCCTCATAGTTCTGCAGGCTGGTAAATCCAAGATCAAGTGCTGGCAAATTTAATTTCTGGTGACAGGCCTTCTCCTGGCTTGCGCTGTGTCCACACCATAGCCTGCCCTCCGTGGAAGTGGAGTTATCACCACAGTGCAGGTTCTCTGGGTTTCTGCTCATAAAGACGCAAATCCCATCGGATCAGATCACCGCTCTTGTGATGTCATTTAACACTGGATTTCATTAGAGGCCCAAATACAACAAATACAACCGAGAGTTGGCACTTCAACCTATTTTCAGGAGCACAAATGTTCAGTACATAACAGACCATATAGTTCAATTCTGTTAACGTCTTTTGGCTCTGTCGTTATGTTAGAGAATGAATTATTCAATATGCATAACATTTGTATGCTAGCACACTTACCTTGTAGAGAAACCACATCCAGCTACGTGAAACCATCTTTCGTGCAAATATGACATTTTTACATTCTGTTAATGAAATATATTTCCACAGTATATTGCAATTGTGAATTCACCTTTTTATTCAGTTTGAAATAGGACCTCATGTCTGAGTAAAAGTGTAATATTCACATACATTATAGCTTTCTTGAAAAAAAATGTATATATGTTCCTATTTCCTTGGTTCTGTCCCCAAACCATTTGAAAACAATTTTAGTGAAAATTAGAATGAGAGTTTTATAAAACAACAGAATTCATTATAACGAGGAAGAAATTAGTAAAAGATTTAGTGTCACTGGACATCTGTCAACAGATTGTGACTGTGTTCTCTGGAAGATCCGCTGCTTGGACCCTGCAGAGTTGCATTGTAGTGTAGACTATCTAACAGGCTGTATGACTGCCAGAGAGAAAGTATGCCAGGGATGCATTTTCACAGATCTTATATTTTAAACTTCTCTCTAAGGTTTACATGTGGATCTGCTGAGTCATCACATCACAGACTCCTCTACCACCAGCATCTCCCGGATTACTCGTGTCAATCGGTCATAATGCGAAATGCAACTTCACTCACAAAATCCACTCCACCACTTCTGTTTTTGCACAAAGATTTATATTAAAGCACAAATGAGAAAAAGAAGCAAGCTCTTGGCCCCAAGAACAGGAGATGTATTTGGTCATTGCTGGAAATTGCTTCTCACTTTTAGCAATTGTGAAGATTGATGGAGGGAGAGGGGAGAGAAGAAAGGGGTGAGTGTTGAAGAAAGGAATTGGGGTGTTATTTACACGTCCCAGTTCCACACAGGAATGTAAACATTATGGACTCAAACACACACATACAACAAAACAAAACAAAACTAAGGGGATCAAGAGATGGGCGGATGGGGGAGGGAGTGAAGGGAAAGGGTATATAAAAATGAATTAAGATGTGTTATGTACGTGTACCAACTCCTCATAAGGAATGTAATGTTGTGTATTGCCTAAGCTGGGCTTGAACTTTCTATCCTCCTGCCTCAGCCTCCCAGAGTGCTGGCATTACAGGTATATGCCACCACACCTGGCTTTGACTGAATTTCTTTAAGCAATTCTTTTTCAATGTCTGCCAAGTTCCTAGTATAGATATCATGTATTACTGCTGTGTCTGTGCTCTGCCTTCTATTTCTTTTTGTCGAAGTGAAGATTAAATACTGTTGTGCAGTCTGTGAGTTAAAGAGAAGAATCATGTTAATGGGCTTGCCAAGGGTCTCAAAATGCCACATTCTCATTTAGAGCTTTGAAGACATTTCAGGGGCTTCTCTTCCTCCTTGCTTTCTCAGAAATTGATGGTGAGTGCTATTTTCATAGTCACTCTTTTGACTTTAGAAAACGCTCTCTTGAGGTCTTATGAGAAGTTGTATGGTCTCTGCTGCCTTTTGGCAGGCTCCTCATGCTACTTCTATTATTAGGACGATTTACAAAGGGAACACATAAATTGCCCCATCTGCAGATCCTATTACTGGGGCATTCCTATGCAAATGTTATTTACTGGGAACTGATCACTAAGAATCATGAGAAAAATAGTTGGTATAGACCCAGCTAGTCTAATGTTTGTAATTATCATACTCAGCCATATAAATCACAGTTATGTGCAGCCAAAGACCCATGAACACAATTTCCAGTCACATCATTAAAATTCAGAAGGCAGATTTTAGAAACGACAGACCTGAATTTAAATTCCAGCTTCACCACATGTGAATTCAACCTTGGGAAAGTTAACCTACCTAAACTTCTATTTCTTCATTGGAAATTGGTAAGATTAGAGATTATGTAGATGATGACCTAGTAGAGTTCCTTGCAAATCAGAAGTCAGTAAAGTGTTAGCATTATTAAGTTTTAAAAATTACATATGTTGAAGTCAGGCTACTTGATCTTTAGTAAGGTAGTTTTCATACTAGAAATTATAGTCTCTAGATAGGTATGTCTTTGTAGAAAATGTAAATATTATTTTATTTTTTAGAAAAGAAATTTGAAACTCCTAAAAGTTTCAATACATTTGTATTTATAAAACAGTCCTGTATCAATTATGGAAGCAGAATGCCAGAAGGCAAAAGCAGAGGCAGGTACCAGTTAGAGGACTAATTTGAGAAGTATTTACTCAATGATAAGAAATAGGATAGGAAACAGGGATTATAGACTGTATGTCAAAAGATAATTCCTGAATTTTTGGATGAAGCACCTGTTTAGCTTTGCTGTTATTTACCAAGAAGTAAAACAACAGAGTAAAATTAGGTTTGGGGATAATGTGAGTTTAGAATTTCAAAAATCAGTACAGAATTGGTATGTAACAAAAGCTACAAGTCTTAAGTGCTCTGTTTGATGTATTTTGGTTATTGTATGCACTGGTGTTATTATGATGGGAAATAATCTAAGGAAAAATTTCACATATGTACATATTTAGAGAATTCTGCCATGTTCCTTTGCAGTCAATTTCAAGCCCTCTTCCCAGGCAATGATTTTCTGACTTCTATTACCATGGATTAGTTTTGTGAATTCTCACATTGAATATAAATCGAAGCATACTGAATGTATTCTTTTGTGTTTGTACTTTTTTATTTTAACAAAATAGTTTTCAAGATTATGTGTATTAGTATTCATTCTTTTATGTTGATGAATAGTACTCCCTTGTGTGAAATTATCCCGGACAGCATAGGTTATTTCCTGGTTTTGGTTAATATGAATAAAACTGCTAAGAATGCCCCCTGCTTTTTTTTTTTTTCAGTACTAGAGATTGAACACAGGGCCTTCACACTGAGATACACTATTAGCCCATATTTTATTTTTTATTTTGAGGCAGGGTTTCACTAGCTGTGAATATTCTTATATAAGCCTTCTCGTACGTATAAATCTTCATTTCTCTAATCTTAATCCCTCAGAACACAATTACTGTACTATGGAGTAGATGTATATTTAATTTTAATATGAAACTGGCAGATGATCTTCCAAATGATTTCATTTTGTAGTTGGTAAAAAAGTATGAGAGTTTTAATCATTCCACATTCTACCACATAATTTGTTTACTAGTTTATTTATATATTTCCCATTCTATTAGATATGAGAGAGATCTCTCTGTTTTTATTTTAATCTGAATTTACCTGGTTGCAAATGATGGTGTCTTTCATGTGCATATTCTACACTTAAATATCTTATTTTAGGAATTGCCTGTTGAAATAAATTATCCATTTAAAAAATGCCTGAGTTAATCATTTTATTGTTTATTGTTAGTCCTATATATCCTAGTTATAAATATTTTATCATCTATAATATGTAAATATTTTTCCCACCTGAGGGTTAGCTATTAAAGCAGAACTTTTGCATGAATACATGTTTTCTAATTAACAAATTTTACCTCATTTCAGATTTGTGTTTTTTTTTTTTTCTGTTCTGATTAAGAAATTTTTGCTTGCTCTAAGGCTATGGAAACATATGAGACCTCCTGTTTTCAATTTATTAAAGCATTGACCAGAAATGTGTCTATTTCTGAGTATTTTATATCTCTTCTTTGATTCCTGTGTCTATCTTGTATCAACACCTTGGTGTCTTAGTTGTTGTAGCTTTGTTATATGTTTTGTCATCAATTTGTGTAATTGCAACTCTGTTTACATTTTTAAAAGGTTGTTTCAAATATTCTAAATTCTTTGTATCTCCATATACATTTTGGAATCTTCCTAAAAATTTTTACTAGGAATCTCTGTGATTTCGTTATGAGCTGGGTTGAATCCATAGGACAATTTAGAAAGAACAGACATCTTAAAAATATTAAGCCTTTCCACCTATAATTATGGCAAGTCTATCTTTTTTTAGATCTTCTAATACATTAATTATTAATATTAAATAAATATATAGTTGATTTTTCTTTGCTTATATTGTACCTTGTAGTCCCGATCAACTCATTTATTAATCTTTGTCATTTTTTGTGTACTTGACATAACAATCATATATCATCTTCAAATAAGACAATTTTATTTATTTATTTTGTAGTTTATATGTCTTTAATTTATTGTTAAACTTTTCCTCTTCATTACTTTGGCTAGAGCATTTGGTACAATGCTCGATGGAAGTGGTAAGAGTAAGTGGCTGGATGTGCAGGTCTTCAGTAAAGAGCTTGTACATTATGCTTTGAGAGTCTAAGTTCTATCCCCAGTCACACACACACACACACACACACACACACACACACACACACACGGGACTTGTGTTTCCTCCTATCTTAGGAGAAAGGCATACTATTTCATCTTAAATTAGTTAAATTATGAATTACCAATTACAAAATTAGATATTTTGTAAATCATTTTTATTAGATTGGGAAAGTTTGTTTCTATTCTTTGTAATTTTTCTGAACCATGAATGATTGTGTGAATTTTGCCAAATGCTTTTTCTGTGTTTCTTGAGATGGTCATGTGGCTTTCTATTTTATTGTATTAATGTATTATATGGCATTAATTTTTATTTATTTTTATATTTTATTTTTAAATAGCAAATAATAATAGTATACATTTATGAGGTAAACTGTGGTATTTTGTTTAACTATGGATAATTAAAAAATCCTTAAGGAGCTTGGGGATTTAGCTCAAGTGGTAGAGCGCTAGCCTAGCAAGTGCGAGTTCCTGAGTTCAATCCCCAGCACCCCCCCAAAAAAAACCCCCACAAAATACCATCATCTCACATACTTATTCTTGTGGTGAAATTATTTTAAAGTTTTCAGCAAGTTTTGAAATATATGATGCATTATTCTTGATATAGTATCATTCTTTATGAAAAAATCACTAAATCTTAATTCTCATAACTCAAATTTTTCATTCTTTTGATCACTGTCTCCCTTTCCCTCGTCCACTCCATTCCACAAATCTCTGATAACGATCATTATACTCTTTACTTTTCTGAGTTTAACTTTTTTATTCCACAAGTAAATTAGATCGTGATGTGTTTGTCTTTATCTGCCTGGTTTATTTCCCTTCACATGAGGTCCTCCAGGGTCATCCATTCTGTTACAAATACCAAGATCCCCCCACCTTAGGCTGAATAGTATTCCATGCTGCATGCACAAATATATACTATGTTTTCTTTATTCATTCTTCCACTGATGAACACGGGGGTTGCTTCCACATCTTCACTAATGTGAGTAATGAACTAATGAGTAGAGAAATGCACATGTAATGTTTGGCACACTGACTTCAGTTTCTTTGGATAGATACCCAGACGCACGATTGCAGAATCATGAGATAATTCTGTTTTCAGGTAGCTGAGGAACACCCATACTGTTTTTCATAGTAGTTATGTTAATTTATATAGTTCCATTAGTGCCTGGGGATTCCCTTTCCTCCATATCATTGTCAATATGTCACCTTCTATCTTTTTGGTTAGAGTTGTTTTAATAGGTGTGAGATAACATTGCACTGTGGTTTTAATTTGCACTTTCCTGATAATCAGTGATGTTGATCATTTAAAAATTATTCTTATTAGTACATGTTTGCAGTACACAATAGTTACATTCCTCATAGGGACTTGGTACATGTACATAACGCATTTTAATTCCCATCCTCCTCCTCCAACTTTCGCCCTCCTTCCTTCCCGCCTCTCTCCCTCCTTTTCCCTCCATCTCTTGGTCCCCTCCCTTTTACAAAATCTTTATTTTCCTGTTTTCCATTATCTATCTTTTATTTTACACTTTATTTATACTTTGGATTTCTTATAAGAGAAATCATGTGATATTTAAGCTTGGATGTCTGATTATTTTACTGAACATTATGATCTCAAAGTGCTTCTGTTTCCCTGCAACTGACTCAAATGTACTGTTAGTTATAGAGGAGTAATACTCCATTATGTATAAATACATTTTCATTATTCATTCATCTGTGGATGGACATATAGGCTGCTTCGAGATATAGCTATTATGAGTTGTGCTGCTGTAAGTATAGTTATACATGTATCACTATAATATGATGTGTTGAACTCTTTTGGGAAGACACCTAGAAGAGGAATACTGAATCAAATGGAATTTGTTTCCAGTTTTTTGAGGAATCAACATACTGATTTCTATAGTGATTGTACTAGTTTACATCACCAACAGCGTAGAAGGTTTTCTTTTCCCCTGAAGCCTTGCTATCATTTGTTATAATTTAATTTCTTTTTTTCTTTCTTTCTTTTTTTTTTTTGTGCTGGGGATGGAACTCAGGGCCTTGTGCTTGCAAGGCAAGCACCCTAACCACTGAGCTAAATCCCCAGGCCCTACGATTTAATTTCTTAATGATAGTCATTCTTGCTAGAGTAAGATGGAATCTCAATGTTGTTTTAATTTATATTTTTCTAATGGCTAGAGAGGCTGACAATTTTTCCATGTATTTATTAGCTACTTGTACTTCTTCTGAGAGGTGTCTATTCATATTATGGTCTCAGGTTGCTTCCATTTACTTATGAATGCCTTAAGTTTATATGTTCCTATGGCAGAGTAGTACTCTGCTGTGTTTACATACCACATTTTCTTTATCCATTCATCTGCTGATGGACATATAGGCCATTTCCAAGATTTAGCTATTATGAATTGTGCAGCTATCAACATAGGTGTGCATATATTCCTGTAATATGACACCTTTAACTCTTTCAGAAAGATATTCAGAAGGGGAATAGCTGGGTTAAATGGAACTTCTAGTTTTAGTTCTTTTTTTTTTTTTTTTGAGGTATCTCCCTAATGATTTCCATAGTAGTTGTACTAGTTTACACTCCCACTGACAATGTAGAAGAGTTCCTTTATTCCACAGCCTCACCAGCATTTGTTATTATTTGATTTCTTGATGATAGCCATTCTGTCTGAAGTAAGATAGTATCTCAGTGTTGGTTTTGTGTATTTCTCTAATGGTCAGTGATGCCAAACATTTTTAAATGTATTTCTTTGCCATTTGTACTTCCTCTTCTGAGAAGTGTCTCCCCTTAAGAGTAAAATGACTCTCTTACAAGCAAAGTCTTGTTGGATTTTTTTTCCTTTCAGCTACTCTGAGATTTGTAGAATGACGAAAAAGAGATGTTACTGTGATATTTCACGACAGCCTAGTAAGTAGTATTTTAAGAGGCAAAGGGAACATATAAGAAGTTACCTAACTCAGTCTGAATTAGGGAAGGAAAAATTAACATTTAAACTCCAGTCAGAAGAATGAGTAAAATTTAGTTAAGTCAAAGTTGTGAATTTACCTTTGCGAATATGAGTCAGGTTTTAATTTCCAAGTCAAGGCTCACAGACTGTACGAAGCCATCGACAGACATGCACAGAGCAGTGGGAACTAGAGGTCCTTGATTCGCTCGTTCAAGGTCAACATGGTGCTCTTCCATCTCGTATCAGCTAACACGCTGTGAACAGGTGTACTTTGCGTGGTCTACGTGTGCCACATTTTCTGCATTTTTCTGTTTCCATTGGTAATTTTACTGTTTAAAATGGTCTCCAAGCGTAGTGTTGAAGCACTGTCCAGTGTTTCTAAGTATAAGAAGGCTGCAATGTGCCTATGGAGAAAATACATAACTAGGTTAATTTTCATTCAGGCATGACTTTTTGTCCAGGGTGCTGGACATGGAACTATGGGATTTAATGTTTACCCTGCTGAATTTTGGTCTGGCTTTGGTACTATTCCTTTCTGTCCCCCTCTTTCTACCTTTAGGAATGGGAATGCTTATCTTGTACTATTGTATATGGGAAGTGTTTAACTTTCTTTTCATTTTTATAAGGGCTCACAGCTAAGATTTTGCCTTAAATTTCAGAGGAGACTTTGGACTTGGATTTTTCAGTAATACTGAAACTTTTGGGACTTTGGCAACTCTTAGAGATGGACTAAGTACATTTTGCATAAAGGGGATGCACATGAGTCCTTTGGGGGTTAGGGGCAGAATGTTGAGGCTTATATCTAGATTTCCTCCCAAATCCTCATGCCCTTGTAGGTGGGGCTTTTAGGAGTTGACTGAATCTTGGGTGTGTGATGCTCATCACTAGATTAGTCCACTCATTGGTTTATAGCTGGGTGAATGTTGGAAGGTGAAACCTCATTGGAGGAGGTGGGTTTCTGTGGAAGTAGCCTGGAGGGTGTATATAACACTTCTCCCCGATCTCTCTCTGCTTCTTGTCTGCCATGCCATGAGGTCTCTCTCCTCTGTCATTCTTTCTGCCAGGCCACCCTGCCTTGGAGCTCGCTGACTGTGAACTGACACCCCTACAAACTGTGAGTCAAAATAAACCTTTCCTCTTTAAGTTGTGGGTGTCAGGTATTGTGTCTCAGCAATGAGAAAGTAGCTAAGATGCTTGGTTTCCTACTTATCTCTGATTTTAAGATCTCTTTTAGTAGTCTGTTGGTTAACAGTGTACCAATATCAGAGAATACCTGATGGAGAGAATCAGAGAATACTGATTGTGGAGTGATGTAAAGAACAAATTCTAAAAGATCAATCAAACAAGGTTACACGGATGTGCAGAAAGCAAATATCTAGACAACCAAAGAGCTCTCTGTTTAGTTTGCATTGCCCATGGTTACTCTATACTTGCTTAAGACTTTTTATAATGCTAGTCAACACACAGGTGTAAAATAAGCCATTAGCAGAAGATTAAATTGTTGGCTTCATATTGGAAACTCCCATATAGTTGGGTAAAATGTTCCAGATTGTGTGTAAAAATAGAAAATAGCTGAATTGGTCACAGATGTACTGCTGGGATTAGACAAATAGCAACTTTAAAACTATTCTGAGATGCAAAGGCAGCATTTTAGCCTTCCTAAAATGACCGTGAGTCTCACCTCCCTTGCAGCTCTAGCTCCTGTCTCGTTGCCACATTAGCTGTTAAATTACTGTTACTGGAAACCAAGCTGGAGTTCACTGTGTTGGTAAAGAAAAACATTTAAGAAGTTCACATGGGTCACTCCCAAGAATTAAATAGCTCAAGAAAACATGACATTCAGTTGTGTGATATAAATATCAATACTTTTAATAGCATATTCTAATTAGCTCACCGGAAGAATTCAATAACTATTGAACACTTATAATCTCGTTAATCTCAGAGGCAATGTGGATTCTGATGTGGCCTTTGCTTGGTGGGGGAGATATAAGGGAAATCAAGGGGTTATTTGAACCAGAAGAAATTGAGAAATGGAACCAGAAGAAAGGGCAAAACATATATAATTTCTAAATTTAACAGAACGTGTGTGTGTGTGTGTGTGTGTGTGTGTGTGTGTGTGTGTGTGTGTGAAATTGTCACAAGCTATCAGGATTCTTTCTTGCCTGACCAGTAGTTAAAGATTTTGGAGTTTGAGCACAGCAACAGGTATTTTGACACGCACATTCTTTGGGTCTTCAGTATGGCTATAAAAATCACAAGCGTCTCATCTGAAATTTAGTTCTACTTAGATTCAAAGCTACAATTCCTGCCTTTATCTTGGAAAGACAGAAAGAAATTAAACAAGCAGTCCAATGATTCAACACCCTTCCCCGCCACCACCTCTGTTCTTGCTCCCCTAATAACAAGTCCTCACTGCTTCCATTGGTTACCAAAGGAAGACTTAGCCCGCAGGAAGTCAGACTAGGAATCGCCTTCTCACAAACCTTGACAAGCTGAACGAACCCCTGCAGGAGCTTAGAAGTAGACCTTGTACCAACCGAAGCTTCACAGAAGACTGGGCAGCACACTGAAATCTTTAAAAAGAACCCGAAGCTAAAACACCCAACTAAGCTGCACTGATTCTAGGCCCACAGACATCGTAAGATAGTTTTAAACTGTTTAGTTTGGGGTTGCTTTGGCACAATATCCAAAGGAATAATGGATCTATCATAGAAGGCTACGTGAGTTGTGTCCTGGATCCTGTTTCTTTTCTATTATTCCCCAATTCTGGTGAACCAGCCTTATGAGCCTCACGCCCCTTTCCACACACACCAGGCATCAAGACTTTGTTGTCTCCATATACGAGCCTCATTTTGTATTTGTTGATTCCATTTTTTAGAATATTTACACGTCCCTGTCAATTTCTATTACTCCATCTTAAAGTCTGTGTTCATGTGGCAGGCAGTCAGATCCCTGACTCAAAATAACTCTGATGGGTCTACACTACGGTCTTTGTCATGGTCATATATAACTCCTCCAGTGCCCAATGGAGGTTGTATGTATGTATGTATGTATGTAGTACAACGCTGTACACAAGTGGGAAAGAGAATTACATTCCTCTATGCTCTAATCAGAATCCTTCTTTTCTGGATTGTGTGACTTGGGGAAAACTGCCTAAAACCCTCAGTTTCTTAGTTCATCCAAAAGGGAATTTCTACTGAATCAATTATAGTATTAAATAAGCATTTGTAGATTAACCAAAACAAATAATATTATCTTGCATAGTTAATATGGAAGATTGGACATTTTGTAAGGTTAATTTTACCAGTATTCTGTCCTTCAGGTTATTAGTTAATTGCTGAATAATTATGCTTATAATGCAATGAAATGAGCTCTTTGGACAGCATGTTTCTGAGCATATCTAAGTCATGCCTACAAAATATGAATGATAACATACAGTGACTCAATATGAATTAAAAGGTGTCTTACTGTCTCATTATTATTACCATAATTACCTTAATTATTTGAAAAACGAGTGCCTGAAGTTAACAGGACTATTTCCAGAGAGATTGCTGTTCAAGAATGATTTTATTATTTCTTACTCAATCTCAGTAATTTATATGAAGCACGCTTATTTTTAAAAATTGTGTATTTTGCTTGCTCTTGCTAATTTTTTGGAAACATTTTCTTGCTTTGTATATATTCAGAGCAATATTTTATTTTTGCTGCTGACCTGATTTTTTCCAACATGGCATCCAGAATACTGAAATTTGAGAGGTATGACAAGCTGTGTTACCAGAGACTTGGTGACTTTAGAGGAAAGAACAAAGTTCTTTTGACCAGTCGTCATTTTATTCTGTCACTATAACTGAATTAACCCTTGAAAAAGGACTATAGTTTAGACTTTGCATGGAAAAAATAGTCAACAAATTTGTGCATAACACTGATTTCCATTTCACTTGTTTTCTATCTTCAAACCATTTCTCCCTATAGAAAGTAAATGAAAATCTTTTGAGGAATGTTTTCCCCCCAAAAATGTAATTAGTTAAAACAAACAAATAATACAATTTCCTTGTAAGATAAAACGCTGGATACAGATAAAACTGACTCGTGTATTTAAAAAGCAGTTTTGAAGGCATACTATGTGTGAGGTAGTATAGCTGAGATAAAAAATTTTGAGGAAAACCACTACAATGACTGCTCTTTTGAGAAGACTATTAAGAAAGAGAGACATGGAATCAAACATTTGTCCACAGAATTGCAAGACAAGTGTTGGGCACGATGGGAGCAAATAAGAGCAAATATGAGCCAGCCTCGGGATGGAGTAGTGTTACTGGTTGACTTACGTATCCTTTAAAATCTGTCTACTGAAGTCCTAATCCTGAGTGTGACTGTATTTGGAGACAGAGTCTTTAAAAGGTAATTAAGGTAAAATGAGGTCATAAAGGTGGGGCTCTATTTTAGTCGCATTCTTCTTCACAGAGACAAAAGACCCAATACCTGAAATTTAAGGAAGTCACATCGATGGCTCATGGCAGCCAGTTCCAAGGAAGGAGGGCACAGCAAGAAGAGCACAGCAGAGGGAGCTAGCTGCTCATGGCACGGCCACTGGGAAGCAGAGAGAATCATAGGAGGAGCCAGAAAGCAAGACGGAACCTTTTGGGCCATAAGCACAGGGACCCTCCTCTTCCCACCAGGCCCTACCTGACAGCAGGAAATCAGCTCTAACACCCTCATAATCCAATTGCCTCCCTAAAGTCCCTCCTATTAGCTCAGGAGGCTCTTGGGAGACATCTAGATATAAACCAAAACAGGGCCTGATGTCAAAGAACTGGTATCGTTACAAGAAGAGGAAGAGTCATCAGAGCTCTTTTTCTCCCCGTGTGCATGCAGAGGGAGTACACCAAATGAGTACACAGAGCGAAGGCATCATCTGCAGGCTGAGGAGAGAGATATGATCAAATGCCAAACGTAGTGGCACCTCCATTTTGGTTTTCCAGACTTCAGGCCTACGGGAGGAAGAATTTCTATTGTTTAAGCCATCCATCTACGACATTTTGTTTTGACATCCTGAACAACCTCATGTGGATTTTGGTATTACAAAGAGGGATGCTACTATAACAAATACCTAAAAATGTGGAAGTAGCTTTGAAATTGTGTAAAGAGTTGAGGCTGGCAGCATTTTGAGGTGCATGCTAGAAAAATCCTAGACTTCCCTGAAGGGACGTCACTGGTAGAAATATGCACTTCTTAGACAATTCTGATGAGGGCTCAGAAAGAAAGGTAGAGAACTGTGGAGAGAGCTTTTATCGCCCGAGAGAAGTCATACTTCACAATGAATATTGGTAGAAATATGAACATTAACAGTACCTTGGACTGGACAAAACTGAGAAAAATGTCATTGAAACCTGAAGGAAAGGCGATTGTTGATATAACACGGCACAGAGCCTGGCTGAATTGAGTCTTAGGGAAGGCAGCAGCTGTGAGCGAAGACATCGGGTATTTAGCAAAAGTCTGTAAGCAAAGTGTTGAGTATGTTTCCTGATTTCTCCTTATTGTTTATAGTAAAATGTGAGAGGACCAAGCTAATTTAAAAGAATTATAGCAAAAACTAAGCAGAACTTGGAGATCCAAAAACTTTTCAGCCTGTCTCCATTTCAAAGATGAGAAATTGTGTTCCAGAAAGAACACCAACGTGAGACTAGATGGTCATTCCATAAAAGGGTTAACATTTGGATTTAATCGGCAAGCTCAGCTCAGGTCAGAAATAGAACTGGAATTATACCAGGCTGGGCTATAATAGTGAGTTCAAGGGCAGCCTGCACCACAAAACAAGACCCTGTCTCACCCTCCCCCAAAACAAAACAAAACAAAACAACACAAAACAGAACAACAATGACAGTTGAAACTAAAGACAGTGGAAAAAACAGGCAGAATGATGGAAAGTTGTTAAACTTCTGGGGTTCTAAGACTGGGACAGCAGAAGTATCTGTTTCTGAATGTGTGATACCCTCCAAGGAAACAAAGAGTGACCGTGAAGATAATTTAATGGCCATCAGAGATGGCACCCTTAGCACACCCTAAAGGGATGCTCTTTCCCCTTTGGTTTCAGAGAGCAGAGCCACTTCTTACAATTCGATGGGCTGGATCCTCCTTCCTGCTCCACAGAGCCATGAGGATGTGGCCCCCGCATGTAGTTAACGTTGTGGATTCCTAGCCTCAAAGGCTGATGGAATATGTCTCACCAGCTTTTGTACTTGCTGGGACCCATCACTCTTTTCTTCTTACTGATTTTCTTTTCCTTCAGAATGGACATTCTGTCTTATGCATAGCTTGTCATTGTGTTTTAGAAGGACATAAACTTGTCTGGGTTCACAGTGTCACAGCTGGAGAGGAATTCTGTCTTAGGAAGAATAATAACTCAAGTCTCATTCCTGATTACGATGATATTCTCGGGAGACTTGGCTTGGAACTGACGCTGGAATGATGGGTTAAGAGTTTGGAGGCTGCTAACACGGGGTAAATATATTTTGAATGCTAGAAGAACTTTGAATTTGGGGGTCAGTGAGCAGAATGTTATGGATCGAATTGTGTTTCCTCTCAATTCATACACTGAAGCTCTGATTTCTCCTTGATGCTATTTGGAGACAGTCTCTAAGGAGGCAATGAAGGTTAGATGAAGTCATAAGAGTCCAGCCCTAATCTGATAGGACTAGTGTTTTTAGAAAAAGAAAAGAGCACACCGGGGGCTCCTTCTTATTCATGAGTACACACAGAGAAAAGGTCACTTGAAGATAAACAAGCAAGTGCTATTTATAAGATGAGGAACGAGGTCTCACCAGAACCCATCATTGTCAGAATTATGATCTTGAATGGCCTCCAGAACTCTGAAAAGATGGGTTTCTGTAATATAAGTCACCCCAAACTATAGTATTTGCTATGGCGGCCTTAGCAACAGGATATGTTCTGAAAGAGGAGATTCTACCTCTTAATATGAAATTGCATCCTTTCATCCATTCCTCAACAAACACTATAATCTGTTATACCAAGGACAGGTCAGGACATATGTTAGTGAAACAAATCATACATAGATTCTACCTTCCTGAGGTGTGCAACTTTGTGGGTCATCGAGGCAGCAAACAAATGCCACAGCTCTAATTCACAATTATAAGTCATGTTAAATTAAGTGAAAAGAAAGTTCAGGATATTAGGAGAAAGATGGATGGGTTGTTGGGCGAATAGGAGGCACTATTCAGTGGGAGGTGAGGGATACTCACATGGCAGAAGGAAAGATGCTTAGAGGAAGGAGAATTTTGAATAGGGCTTGAAAGTGAGTGAGAATTTAGTAAAGCTTCAGAGAAGAGATAGGCGGAGAACAGAGTAAGATTTTATACACTAGAGAAACAAAAAGAAGACCTGTTCATGGGGAGTGCAGCGAACAAGAAAATAAAGAGCTATGAGGCGAAGCTGGCGAGGGGGCAGGACTCGGGGCATGACTAGAGCATCATGCATAGAATGTGCATGTGAGTCCAGTTTGAATGAATTTCTCAAAGTGCACTTGCTTGAAACGTAATCTCCAAATTCTTAGGTCGATGGAGTTTGGAAGTGGGACCTTTGAGTAGATATTGGGCTGTGAAGGCTCTACCCTCGTTAGTTGGTTAATCCACTGTCACTCAGCGGAAGCTACTTAATGGCTCGGTTGAAAAACAAGGGCGGTCTCTGTAGCATATTTGTCCTTTCTTACTGTGCGATGCCCTTTGCCTTATGATGCAATGGGAAGGCTCTAACCAGATGCCAAGTAGATGCTGGATGCTTACTTTGGGACCTCTCAGCCTCTAGATACATGGGCTCGATACACCTCTGCTTTGTCGTGAGTTGTCCAGTCTATGGTATTCATCTGCAGCAACAGAGGACAGACTAGAGAAATGTTAGTATAACAATAAGGTATTGCAGAATACAAAACAGGAAGGCACATCCCTAATAGAGGACTTAAGAAAATCATGGAGGCTGCGGAATGAGAATGACATGCAGCCGTGCAGAGGAAAGCATGCGGCCAGGCGAATGAGAAGACAGGAGGGGATAAGTGCTTGGGACAGCTTGCCTGTTGGCACAAACTAAGGCTGAAAGATCCATGTCTTGTTCAAAGTTTCTTGTGTAATCTTTTTAGGTACCTGCCTCCAGAATCTTAAAGCTAAAGACAGTCATTCTGCCCCAACTCGTTCTGCTTTGAATTCTTTATTGTCACCTCCAAAAAGCCTTTAGAGCTTCCTGGAAACCCTACTGCATTTCTTTAGTCCATTAGACTTCTTCCACTATCCTATATCAAGAATTAGTAAACCGTAGAGCTTGAAAGCCAAATACAGCTCTCAGCCTGTTTATGAAAGTAAATGTTACTGAAACCCAGACATGCTCATTTGTTTATGTGTGACCTGTATGCCTCCTCTAATACTACACCGCAGAGACTGAATAGCTGGGACAGACTATCTGACACAAAGCCTGAAATATTTACTACCTGTACTTCACAGAAGTTTGTTGGTCTCTGTCGTAGACGGCTGTTATACAAAACTTCAACTCTTGTTCCTTTCTTTACTCTCAGCTGATAATCTTGGCTTCTGTTTCAAAATGAGTAGAAGAAGGCACAAGAAATTTTTCACATTCTTCTGACACCAAGTGTATTACATTTTACACGTCCAACAATGTATGCTTTACCTCTTCACTTAAGGCATTGCTTCAGTAAGCTCTCTCTTTTCCTCTTTCACTCCTCTGTCTCTTTCATCTCTCAAGTTTTTTCCTTTAGCATGCATCATTTCTATATCCCCTAAAATAAATCCTTTTTTTGCCATCCCAGATTTCCATTTGGGTACTACTCAATTTTCCCTTGTTCTATTCCTTTTTGAACTTCTCATAATTGATGAGAATTCTTCAAAAATACTTACTTATACTATGATCTCTCTTCCCATTTCTTTCATTCTGTGATAGAATGATCCCAAAAGTGTATTCTTGTCAAGTTCAATAAAGGCTTATTTGGCATTCACTTCATTAGTCAAATCTCCCTTGCTCTCTAAGAAGCATTTGAGAAGATTCATCATTCTCTTTACCCTGAAGCACATTCTTTACTTAGCATCTTAAAACCTTCTTGATTTTTTTTTTTTTTACTTTACTGATTTCTGATTTTCTTGCTGGATATCTTGTGTCCCTTGCCAGATATCTTTTTTCCCCAATTTTGTCAAAATCTTCCCCTAAGACACAGTTCTCTCTCTTCTCCTTTGTGTATACAAAGTCTCTTGATGTTATCTGTTCTCTCCACGTCAAATAGCATCTTTCCATTGAATAGTCCCATATTTACTTCTTTGAACTCCAGATTCATAGTTCTCTATTGGTCTGTTTTATTAGTGTGGCAAATTAAAATTTTCTGGGAACAAAATCTTGATTTCCTCCGGGGAGCACTTGTTTCTCATTTTGGTGAATGGCTCCGCCATTTATTGTTAGTTTTTCAGGTTGAAAGCACTGAATTTCTTCTGTTAATTGTTTGTTTTCCTTTTTTTCATATCCCAAACCAAATCCATCAGAAAATTCTGCCAAACTTCTTCAAAATATATCTAATATTTAACAGATCAATAAATCTGTTTCTACTACTTTATCCAGACATGATCTCCTATCATGACTTTTGTAACATCCTTTTGGTGGTCCCCTTAATATCAACCTGATCTAACACTGTTTTCTCAAAATTCTCCAGTGGCTTTATGGACTATCCATATAGTAACCAGACTGTACTACATAAAATAAAATTTATTATTTTATGTAGTACAGTCACAACAAGAAACAAATATTACATTGAAATTAGTAGTCTGGGGAGAATTTAATCAAATGGGTATTTACAAATGTATGGACAAACAAGGGGAAACTTCAAAGGAGAAGAAATAATAGGGGGCTGCAGAATTAGTTAATGTAGAAGCCATTACCACCCATAAGTTTGAAGAGATGAGGACAGGAAAGTGTTGTTGGAACCCCAAAATAGAGAGGATCACCTGCCAGCAGCTGTGACCTTCGGCCATCGGTCAAACCCAATCAAAGGCAAAAGTTAAGGCAGCTTATTCATGTGATCTGTAAATGACACAGATCAGCGTGTAAAAGAAAGGGACCATATCTAGCGAGACAATGGGAAGACAGTTCACAGTGCACAGTGAAGCCCTACAGGATTGGCCCTACACATTCTTCTAGTACACCTTGCTTACACTGAATACTCGGTTTTTTCCATTCAAAGAGCATATGTGTATTTTGGATCTTTTGCTTCTACTCTCCTGACACTCTTTTGGCTTCAATTCTCTACTTTAAGATCATTTCTTTAAATAAAATTTCTCCGAGTTGCCTATATAAAAATACAGTTCACTCATTTGGTTTATTGTCCTACTTAGATTTTTAAATTGCATTTTAGCGCCCAACTAAAAATCAATAGGAAAAGTTAGACTGTGGTAATGCCAATGATACCCACATATTGGCATCGTCAGACACAGATTTCAAAACAGTGACAATTAACATACAGAAGAAAAACTGATGAAAAGAAGGATAATTTACCACATCTGTCAGAGTGACTATTAGAACTGGAAAAAATCTGTGCGAATATAGGCAATTTAAACACTATGATTAATAAACTTGATTTTACTATCATTTACAGAACACTACAAATTACAGAATAAAAATTGTTTTCAAATACACATGAAACATTTACAGATATCCACCACAAATTAGAACACAAGAAAAGGTCTTATTTAATCCTTTGAATTTCAGTAAATTGAAGTCCCATAGAATTTTTAGAGTACTTCTGATCATAGTGTCTTTGAGTAGAAATCAGTATTGGAAAAAATACTCTCAGAGTGCTACATATTTAATATTTGCTTCTAAGTAAGTCATTGATTAAAAAAGAAAATAAATCACTACAGAAATTAGATAATAGCTTGAATTGAATGATAATGAAAATATATCAAAAGTGAGATGCCAACAAAACAGAGCACAGAAAGAAACTTATACTCTTAAATGTACATATTAGAAAAGAAGAAAGGTTGACATCAGTAATTTGAGCATCCATTCCAACGTTTTATAGTAGCAGAAGTAAATTAAATCCATACCAAGAAGAAAAATTAAAACGGGAAACAAAACAAATATAACAGGGAAATTCAGTCAAGAAATTTAAAAATACTAGTTCTTTGAAAATACTAGTAACATTGATCCCTGTTCCCCCCAGCAAGACTGACGAAATGTTTGATAAAGGAGTAATGTGTGCCTTAGTTTCTTTCTCATTGCTGGGACACAATGCCCAATACCCACTTCCTTAAAGGAGGAGAGGTTTATTTGGGCTCATGGTTTTAGAGGTTTCAGTCCATGGCTGACTGGTTCCAAAGCAGAAATGGCCTTGCAGAGGGCCTGGCAGAGAAAAGCTGCTCACCTCAGGGAAGCCAGCAGGCAGAGAGCAAAGGGAGAAGCCGGGCAGGGAGACCTGCCCTTCCGGACCAGGCCCCAGTGACTTCCGTTAACCAGGCCCCACCTCCAAACAGTGCATAGGGCTGCCGAGCGCAATAGTGGACCGACCTCCTACCGAGTGCATTATAGCTCCCCAGTGATTCAGTTGCCTTTTCAAAGCCCTGCTTCTGGGTACACGAGCATTTGGGGACATCCTAGATCTGAGCCATAGTTTACATGTAGATGCCATCCCCTCAAAGCCTCATGCACTGCTGAGAAGAGAGGCCTCCTTGGAAGAGTGGGTCACTGGGGCAGGGCCCAGTGGGTGTATTTCTGCCCGTGCTACTCCCTTCACTCTTTGCTTTCTGGCTGTCATGAGGTGAGGAGTTCTTCTCCACCAGACGATCCCACCCTGCTGCTTCTGCGTGGAGTGAGCAACCATGCAAGGACTGACACTTCTAAAATGTGAGCCACAATAAGCCTCTCTTCCTTTGAATTGCAGATGTTGGGAATTGGGGTATCGCGTCTCTGGAATGAGACGTGTACAAATTACCTATGCCATAAACGAATGGATAGCACTATAGATTCAAAAGGCATTAACATGTAAACTGATACTACAAAACATTTGTACCACCAAACTGAAAATTATATGAAATGAGCAGATTTCATGAAACAAAATTTCCTAAATGCAATAGAAAGTAGCAATTACTACTATTACTACATTAAACATTTGAATTTCAAATTTAAATCCTTATGAAAATGAAAACTTGATGTCCATCTGTCTTCACTAGTAAGTGCTGTCAAACACTAGAGGAATATATAAAACAAATCTTGCTTCAATTTTTCCAGAGAAGAGAAGAAAAGGAGTATATTTTCCACTTGATTTTATGTGATAACCTTGGCAGTGTTACCAAAATTTTACAGGAATATTGCCAGAAAGAAGATCTCTTTCAAAACCATTAACGTGAAAACTCCTAACAAAATATTTTAAAAATTGAATCTAATATATAAAATAGATAATACATAAAAACAAATTATGTTTCTTCCAGAAAGGAACGGTTGATCTGAAATTTGAAAAAAACTGTAGTCTATCTCATTATAAAGGTGAAGAAAATATATTTGATTACCTAAGCAGATGCAGAAAGTACATTTATTTGTCCTTAACATTGACACCATTTGCGATTTTTTTTTTTTTTACCAAGAACATGTATTGGTACATTGTCCATATATTGATCACATTTAACATGTTTGTTTTGTACCTGTACATGATGTCTCTTGGTTCTCACCCCCTGCCCTCCCCTCCCTTCTGTTCCCTCCATCCCTATTTACAGCAGGTTTATTTACAATTCTCCATGATTTCCCTTTCCCCTTTCTTTCCGTTTTTTCCCTTCCTGCTTTTCCCCCTTCCCTCTTTCTGGTACGATTCGCGATTTTAAAAATTCTTAAAAACTTGGATACAAGAAACCTTTAACTCATATAACATCAATCTATCTCAAATTTCATAATTCATAATGAAACACTGAAAGCTATTCACCTAGAATGGGGAGACACCAAAGGCTTATTTTATCACCATTTTTTTTTTTTTTGTCCGTGTTAGGATCGAACTCAAGGCTTTGTGGTTGTTAGGCAAGCTCTCTACCACTGAGCCAAATCCCCAACTCCTGGAAGCACTTGTATTTGTACTCACTATGAACACTAAAACAGGCTAAAAAAAAAAAAGGTTAATTACATGTATTAGGAAGAAATGAAAATGATCATGACTTCCAGAGGAGATGGCTGAGAACATAAAAAAATGTGAAGATAAAAATATAGCAAGTTTGCTTGGTATAAAATTCTTTACAAAAATGTCATTTATGGAGAATAGACAAATCTCCCATGGATTTCAATTCTTTTGTCCAAATAAATTATGTGGATACTTCACTATAATATCGAGAGCACAAATATTTTAATTCCCCCAAGTGTGGGATAGACATAGTGATTTCTCTTCAAAGAGTACAAAATAGAAATGTAGGTAAAGACCAACACTACAGTGGGAAAAAAGAAAAACAAAACAAAACCCAAAACCCCAAAAACACAAAAACCTGACAACCCTACTTCAGGTCCACATCAATAGTCACAGATGCTGCTGCTTACTGTCTGTATTGTTTTAGAGTAGGTGTGGAGCCCTCTGTCTCTGGGCTCCTTCTCCTTGCAATCCTGAGCCCGGTCTATACATTAGAAAAACATCAGACAAATTCCGGTAGATGGTGTGATGGTTAGTCCTGAGGGTCAGCTTGATGGACCTGAGAGATGTCTCAGAGATTAGTTAAGTGCGCTCCGGTTGTGTCTGGCCCCGTCCTCGGGTGTGACTGGGGGCTGCTCTAGTACCCGGCACTTGCTGCTGGACTCTCCCCTGCTTTCTGCTTCTCGAAGTCTTATCTGAGCAGATCGGAGGTGGGACGGGAAAGGGACATCCGGCGAAAACATGATACCCTGAATAACCTATGAATGCCACTTCATATTTTATACTAATATTGCTTTTTAATTTTAATAAATGTACGATACTAATGTACATATTAATACATTAGTATTAATACGTACAGAGAAAACTGTGTGTGGGGTTTAATGGGGACTTTTTCCCACTATCCACTCAGTTTATCTCAAACTACTCAGTCATAAATCTCAAACTGTTCTACAAATAAAGAGCATTAATAAGAATCAGGTATGTTCTCTACACAAGAAGCATCAGTTAAGAGATAAACAAAATAACAACTTTTATAAAGTACAGTATCAGAAGAGATATCTAGGAATAAGTTTAATTAAAAATATGTGCGCCTTCTATACAGAAAAGTATAAAACATTACCGGAAGAGATTGAAAAAGATTTACATGAATCGAAAGGTACACGGGTTGGTGCTCTGGAAGATTTAACATCACAAAGACATGCATTCGCCATCGACTGATCAATTGGCTCCAGATGAGGGATTCAAAGCTTACCAGACTTTTTGACATTAAAAATTGTTTAAAGCATTGCAAAGGCACTGAGTACAGAGAAGCACGAAGGTGATCTTGGAAACCAAAGTTGGAGGACTTATAATACCAGATATCAAAGGTTATTATAAACTATAACCATTTAAGACTAAAATTTTGAGATGACCAAATGCTCATCATCAGTAGAATGGATGAATTGTCATATTCTGTAATTGTATACTAAGTAGCATAGAAAAAGATGAAATAATGCTTCATCTGACAAGTGGGTTGAACTTATGGCCATGATATGAATGAAGGAAGCCAGGCACAAAAGCTCCTACACTATATAATATCTTTTATTTATTTATTTATTTATTTATTTATTTATTTATTTATTTATTTTACTAAGAGCATGTATTGGTATATTGTATACACAATGGTCACATTCATCATGGTTATTTTGTACCTGTACATGATGTATCTTGGTTTTCCCCCCTCTTCCCCACCCCTCCCTTCTGCTCCCCCTTCCCTATTTACAGCAGGTTTGTTTATATTTTCCCATTTTTTCTTTTTCATCTTTTTTTCCTTTTTCCTTTCTTTCTTTCCCCCTTTCCCCTTTCTAGTTCTCCTCTTTTTTGAATATAATCTTCCTTTTATATAGTATCTATTACACCTCTTTGTCCTTATTTACCCTTATGGTTACTCATATCAGAGAAACAATTTGATGTGTACTCATGAGTGTCAGATTTATTTCGCTTAAGAGTATGCTCTCAAGGTACATCCATTTACCTACAAATGTCTCTAGCTTATCCTTTTTTATGGCAGAATAGTACTCCATTGTGGAGTAAAACCACATCTTCTTTAGCCATTCATTAATTTTTGGGCATTTAGGTTGTTTCCAAGACTTAGCTATTACAAATTGTGTTGCTATAAACATGGTTGTGCATATATTGCTGTGGAATGATGATTTTAATTCTTCTGTGAAGATGCCCAGTAGGGGAATAGCTGGATCAAATGGAACCTCTAGTTGTAGTTTTTTGAGGACTCTCCATACTGATTTCCACAGTGGCTGGACCAATCTACATTGGGTCAAAGATCTAAATATTAAAACAGAAACATGAAATCTACTGGAGAATAAAATAGGAAGAAGTCTGGAAGACATAGGGAAGGAAAAAATTTATGAACAGAACCCAGACTGCATGGGAAACAATGCAAATAATCAGTGCTTGGGACCACATGCTATTAAAAGGCTTTTGCACAGCAAGAGAAATCAATAGACTCAGGTGAGAATCCACAGATTGGGAAAAAATTTTTGCCAGCTGTCCCTCAGACAAAGGGCTGACATCTAGAATATACAAAGAACTCAAGAACATCAAACCTCCCGAATCAAAAACCCAATCCAAAAATGGGCATCTGAAATGAATAAACATTTCTTGGATGAAGAAATAAAAATGGAAAATAAATACATGAAAAAGTGTTCAACATCACTAGTCATTCGAGAGATGCAATCAAAACAACGTTAAGATTTCATCTCACTCCACAAAAAACAGCGATTATGAAAATATCTTTTTTTGTACAGACATTGAAACCCCTGGAAACTAAATTATGGTGAGACGAAATCAAGATATTTTTCATATTTGGGTGCCTCATTAGTGGGGTGCAGAGATACAAAATGAGTCTTCTTGTATACAAATGTGTCTCTCCCAACCCATAGTTTTATTCAGCAGATAGAAGGAGCTTTAAACACTGCAAATTGTTGTTATCTATAATAAAAGTTGATATAGATGGTGGTTGGAAAATTGTGTTCAAATGGCAGACGTTTAAATCATCGGGAAGAAAAAACATGAGCCATGCGTGAGTCAACTTCCAACTTGACATTCGAGTATGTTGTGAGTATATGAGCCTAATGTATGGTACACATTCTCAGACATAAATTTGAGAGTG
>PVJO010010135.1:0-65783 GCA_004026905.1 Hystrix cristata
TGTCTGGGTCAAAATGTATCCAGAGAAATTAGGTGTCTGGGGGCAGGGTGAGCTTTAAAATCTGTTCACTCAGCTTTGTCATTCATCCCTTGTCTGATGATTCAGTTTTTGAAGTAGGCACTAGAAACTATTTTTAACGAGCCATTATTTATTGTTGTTTGGATTATTCTGGTGCCAGATATTTGAGTTCTGAACTGAACATTGAAAACAAAGATGTTACCCCAAAATGTGGGATGGGAATATTTACTTAAAAATAGTGATTGACAGATGAGGCAAAAAAATTTATAAGTTTTGGGCTCTAATTTATTTATACATTTATTTCTTTTTCAAAATCACTGATCTTTCGCTCTCCTTTAAAGGAAAGCTGCCTTAATTTGGCTAAAATTTCTTGGCCAAAATCAGATATCATGGTCTGACAAAAAAAATCATATACTGCTGGTGGGTATAGTCTGAAGTATGTGATTTGGATTTAATATTTCTGAAATTTTTAAGCAACATCCTCATTTTGATGGAATAGTGAAACTCTCATTGTTTGAGAGAAAGCCTAGGACGTACATTTGCTCTGTATAATGAACCCTGGAAATTCTCCCAAGTGGAGAATTTTCACCTTGCATTTCTGAAAGGAGCGTAGGAAGCATTCTAGTTGTTCAGTGGGGATAGAATCCTTTGCTCAGAAAGTGCTATCAGCTTGTCCAAAAAAAGAGCCATAGTCAGAAGGCCAGGGTTTTGCTCAGGTTAGCATCATTAACACTAAGATTCGAATCTGACCACTGACTGCCAGCACCAGAAGCTTCCTCCTGCCTCTGAAAGTCTGCAAAGTCTAAATCCATGACGGTCACAGCCTCACTGCTGCCTCCTGCATGGCACACAGGCCCTGCTGTGACGATCCTTTCCGTTTGCTCCTCCTTCTCCTATTGATCCTTATTAATGGTGCTGCGAGATCAGGAAAAGTATGTGTGCTCTTTCGCTTCAGTCTCCTTTCCAGGATGGAAATAGAATGAAGAGCTTCTCTTTGAGTATCTGAAATTAAATGAAAAAATGTATATTATCAATAATTTGAATACTTTCTGTATGCTGGGCAAATAGCTGAGTGTTTTTCATCCATTATTTAATTTTGCCCCCACTATCAGGTAGGTAATATTAGCAATGGGCACATCTCCCTTATACAGAAAAAGCAGCAGGCGAAGAGGCGCTTAGTGGTTTGTCTAAGGTTGCAGGGTGAAGAAGTGACAAAGGCAGGTCTGGAGTACTGAGTGTGCGCTCACACGGTGACCTGCGGGCTCCTGGGGCAGCCTCTTTGCTGCTGGAAGCAGAATTCAAGTCTGCTCCTGCGTGTTCTGCCAGAAGTCAGTAGCCGAATATTATGTAGCAAGTTTTTTTCTTCCATAATTCTAGCAACCTTTCCCTCCATCTTCAGGAGCGGTTGGTAAAGGGTTGTAAAATTGTGACTTAAAAAGCAGAACAAAGGTATTTAAGAAAGTTATAAATATAGAAAAGTTCAATTTATCAAAATTAAGAGTCATGGAAATAATATTGTGTAAAGCAATAATTTAAAAATCAGAGCATACATAGCTATAGACACTAAGGTTTGTAAACTATTTTAGAACATCTAGTTCAGTAACAAAACCCTTATATGAAGCTTGGGTAAGAGTAATAGAATTACACATATACTTCTATATGTAATTATTATGTGTTTACATTTAATATAAGAATAACCATGGCTATAACCATATTACTTTAATTGTGTATACTTAACCAATTGTATATATTATATGATTTTAAAGTATTCATACTCATACAAACCTGTTAAAAGCCAGACATGAAAGAAAATGAAAAGATTATACATTTACTTAAAATTTAAACTATTAAAATTTTAGTCATATAAAACAATGAGCATCAAGTGGAAATTTGTACTCCACTTGAAATAAAAAAGGAGTACAAGGGTTTCGACGAAGGGTTGAAATGAAAAAGAGGTTTGTATACTCTTGCCAGATACCTGCTAACCAAAGGAGGGCCAAGAAGAAAATGGTTGAAACTTACTATTTCTTATCTACTTCCTATTTTCAGTTTATTATGTCAGGAGCCTTCTCTGTTGCTGCAGGGAGAAAACCCACAAAAAAGCGCGTAAGTAGGAGTTCTTCCTCTTTTTCTCCAGCCAGAGGAATAGAAATAAATTGCCCTGTAATAGCAGGAGAGTTGAGGTTGATGATTCCAACTAAGTCACTGAGTCTCATTTATTTTTATTTTAAAATTCTTATTAGTACATGCTTGCAGTACATAATGTTTACATCCCTTGTGTGGAGTTGGTACATGTACCTAATGCATCTTGATTCCCTTTTTTCATCCTCTTTCCCTCCCCTCGCTCTTCCTTCCTCCATCTGCTGATCCTCTTCCCTTTTGAGAAACATCTGTCTCCCTACTTCCTATTATCTTTTATTTTGTTCTTTATTTATAATTTGGGTGTCTCACATAAGAAAAACCACATGATATTTAAGCTCGTGTGTCTGACTCATTTCACTTAACATTGTGGTCTCCAGGTGCATCCATTTTCCTACGAACGACTCCAGTTTATCCTTCATTATGGCACAGTAGTACTCCATTGTGTATAAATGCTACATTTTGTTTACTCATCTGTTGAAGGACACACAGGCTTTTTCCAAGATTTAGCTAGGAGGAGTTGTGCGGCTGTAAATGGGCGTGCCTGTATCACTGTGATATGATGTCTTCAACTCTTTGAGGAAGATACCTAGAAGGGAAATAGCTGGTCAAATGGAATTTCTAATTTTAGTTTTTTGAGGACTCTCCATGCTGATTTCCAAAGTGCTTGTACTAGTTTACATGCCCATCAATGCATAAGAAAGTCATTTTTTTCCAAAGGTTCGACTGTTTGGTCATTACAAGATCAGAGACTGTGAACATGGCCACTCTGGAAGAGGCTTCCTGATTTCTATGTGTTGTCAAGTTGAACCAATTCTGATGATTTCCAGTGTAGAATCTCTCACTGCTAGTTCTTCAACTGAAAGTGGAAAATTCTCTTTCTTTAGTCATTCATTGAACACACACTCAGGCCCTATTATATGCTCTCATGGAGTCCTGCAGCGGCCTGACTCCGCTTTCCTGTTCCATCTCCCCTCACCTGACATAACTCCGGGGAGCGTGTGCCACAGCAGGTCACTCACTCTTCCTTTCCATCGTGTCTTCCCTTCGCGTCCAGCACTCTCAACTGGCAGGCATTCTTCCTTCCTTCTGGTTTCTCCTTCTCAGTCCTCTCCCCTTGCCTCTTTTCTTCTCTGACCTTCGGTGTTGGGGCATTGTAGTGCTGCACTCTTTGTCCCCCGCTTTTCCCAACCTGCGCCGGCTCCTCTGCTGATCTCATCCATGCTCATGGCTTTGAATAACATCTCCATGCCAACGCCCCTGCGATAAACATTTCCAGTCATGATATTTCTCCCAAGCATCCGACCGGCATGCTGGTTGCTTCCTCTTAGATACCTAAAAGGCCCGGAACTCATCCCCCAATCTTCCTCCTCAAACCTCCTCCATGCCCAGTCTTCCCATATCAGCAGACGAGTATTCCAACTTTCCAGATTCCTGGACCAAAAACCCGAGAATATTCCAATTGGTCAGTAATTCCTTCTGGCCCTCCCTTCAGGCTATCTCCATATGTGACTCCCTCTGATTTCCCCTCTGCTGGCCCTCCAGCCAATCTGCCACCCTGTCTCCTAGCCGGGCTCATTGCTAACCTACCTGGGCTCACTGTTTCTGTCTTGGGATCCTCTTTACTATTCTCAGCTGAGGCAGAGTGACCCCTACAAACTGTAAATACAAGCTTACCTTGCTTTTGCTCTAAATCCCCCAGTAGGTTCGTACTGTTCTCAGAGTTGGAACCAAATTCTTTTCCTGACCCACAGGGCTGTACATGACGTGGCTCTCTTAGTTTTCTGTCTTCATTTCCTAATCTTGTGACCACCGTGGTCCTTGTTTCCTGGGGACACTGAGGGCTCAGGGATCGGAACTGAGCATTTCCCTGACTGCAGGGCCATCTCTCCAGTGGACGTCTGGGTGGACACTCAGTCCTTATTCCTCTCCCCATGAATTATTTCTACTTAGCATCCTCAACTTCCAATTGTTCCTTTAGAATTCCAGATTCTCCTTTCTGTTCTATTAGCCCCAAAACACTTCTAGAAATACTATACACTTTCCCTGTTAATGCGTTGACTGGTTTTCTGTTTTGCTAGACTGTAAACTGTGGGTGGTGGGAGAGCTCTGTTTGTGGACGTTTGCCTGTGTATAGAATGTTGTGTGGATTAACGGCACTCCATCAATATTTGTTTAAGCGAATTGTCATTGAGGGAGAAAGAATGTGCCACATATATTAATGGAAAATTCTTCTTTCTTAGATGCAGAGCAGTTTTGGGATGAACATCGCCAGCGCTACCGTTGCGGTAGTTGGGATTGTTTTTCTCTCAAAACATTTAGCAATTCATAGCCTGTCACTCAAGGATCGTCAGTCCTCACGGGCACCGGACTCATGCGTTTACCTGGGAGCATCATCAGAAGTATGTTCCAAAAATAAGTGTAATTGTCAGTTATTTCAAACAATGCATGCATCATGGAATGCTGTTCTCGATTTGAATATGAGCTTTGCTGCTTATTACCTCTGTAGTGAAGGACAAGTCCAGTACCGTCTCGCCTTTGAAATGGGATTATTGACATACGGTGCCTACCATGGAGGGTTGTTATGAGAATTAAATGAGTCAATTAAATTTGTTTGATAAGTAATGAAAGCAGCTTGTATATTATATTATTACTCTTACTACCACTATAATATTCCACAGAGAGATTAAATTAAAAAAAATTTTTTTACATATATATTTGTTTAAGAAAGCAAACTGGGGCGATGTAGAACTTTTCCTGCACCCCGGACTGTTTAATGACTTGAAGCTCTGAACAACTTTGCCTTTCAGTGCATGTTTTGGAAGGGGAAGCTCTTTAATAGCCTCCCCAAATTATTACATTATTTTGTGTTTATTATTCTACCTCTTGTGAGGGCAACTTAGAAATTAGTATTTTCCTTCGAGTTTATCCATTTTACCTCATGGTCTGTGGATTATTTTCTTATTTGTAAACCTCTCGTTTTTGACATATTCAGGAACAATCGTGTCTTTGTTTTGTTACATGTTTGATTAGCTAAGTTTACTTTTCTTAGTATATGGTTGTGGTACACAATTGCATTCATTTTGGGGATGTGGTACATACATGATTCACATCTTGAAAATTTTCCTCTCCTACTTCCACCCCAGCCTCTTCTCTGTCTCTGTATATCCCAGCTCCGCTCCTCGTTTCCACAAAGTCTACTTCTGTTTCCTACTGTTTCTTTTCTTTTTCTTTTTATACTATTTGTATTTTGAGTTTCTCATATAAGAGAAGCCATATAGTATCTAACCCTCTCTGTCTAATTGGTTTCACCGTATCGTTATGGTCTATATTTAGTTGATGTTTCTGTGGATTTAGTAGTATTTTTCCTCCAGAGAAATTTTGTATTTGTATTTCTTCCAGTGGCATCAGTGATAATAGAAGGTTCACTAGTGCAGCAGTAACAACATTCCTTTGTGTTTATACCAGCTTTGTGTTTTAGTTTCTAGGGGTAATATATATATGCCTGAACCCCTATGAAATACTGTTGGTGAAATTTTGGAGGGGTTACTTTTTCCATTTTCCTAAATCTCCTTAGTTTGCTGCTACTATTCCATAATAGATGTTCTTGATAGTGTCAGAATTTTGCCTCTGGTTTCTACTTTCCATGACTAATTTACATGGATTGGTATAGAAATAACACATCCTTCTTTCCAGGGAAAATATTTCCATGCTTTTAAACTGAGATTGTAACCCTTCTACAGAGTTTGTGTGTCTGGGTTTTAAGTCTATTTTATGGTTCACTTCATTCATTTTGTGGGAAGGAGGTTGTGCTGTGCTTTCCTGCTATTTTCCCCTCTGCACGCTTCTGTTTGATACGAGGCATTGTACTCCAGGGCCTGGTGTCCCTCATGCTAATCCTCACCTCGCTGGAACTGGTCATAAATACTTTCGTCTCAGCCATGTGGTCCACAGCAGAGTGCGCCAAGGGAAGCGAGGTGGGTTTACTTAAAGCACTAATCAGTTCCATGGTCTGGAAACTTCTGTCTAGGGTTTGAAGTTGTTTCTGACTCTTAGAATCCAAAAGCAATTTTGAGGTGGTAATGATTTGTGGGGTTCCTGGAGTTAGAGATGGTATCAATGTACCAGACAGAAGGAAGGCTGGCAAAGAATTCTTAATACAGCAATACCTTGGTCCATGAACGTTTCTGTCCACGAATAATTTGGTTTGCAAACAGAAATGTCCAGCAAAACTTCACTTTCATTCTTAAACCCCACGTCGGGTGAGGAGCACAATCGTGTCCTTCTTCCCCAGAGTCACAGAACAAGTTAAGTTCATGAACTGAGATGTCGCTGTATGTGAGATCACACTTTTTATGCAGCTAGACTGAATTTTAATTATTTTCTTGTAAATTGTAACTTTCTAGCTGTATAACTCAGTGAAAAAATCTCACATTCTAGAGTTTAGGTATCTCAACTCTGAAATGAAAACAGTGTTTTAATATTCCTGTGATATTTCTTGTGAAGATGGTGCATCTAACCCTCATATGTGTTTAGCACAGTAATAATCAGTGGAGAATATCACTGGTGATCATCATCATGGTAATGAAGGAGTGGGAAAAGAGGGAAGGGTGGTTCCTGTGCTTGGAGACTGATGTTGTTTTATTTCCAGGCAATTTCGTCACCTCCCCACGCTGTGGAGTGAGGAGTACCGCCTGATGGAAAACAATCAGTACTCAATCTCAAATCTTCAGGAAGTCGGGGCTTCCTCCAAGAGCTCAGGAGGACATGAGCTGATAAAACTCAGTCCTTCTGTCAGTAGCACCAGGCATGAGAAACTTGGCATTTGACTCCATCCTATCTGTCCTAACTATAAATCCCATCTGTGTGTTCTGGACATGGCTGAATAAATACACTCCTTCAATCATTCCTGGATTTGTAAGTTTTCTGATGATGCTTTGATGTTGTTCTTAGAAATTCGTTCTCTTTATTCTTTCCCTGCTGCCCCATTGCTTTATGAAGCGTAGAGCAGGAAGGTAGTGCGATCCCTACTTCATGCAGGCTCCGCGAAACTCAATTTCCCACACCCCGTGGGAAGGAGGATGAATCACACTTCTTCCAGCACAGAGAAAATGCTTCTTTAGTGGAAGTCAGAATTAGAAAAAATGTCAAATAAAAAAGTTGTCATTGTTAAGACGAAGTTTCACTCCATTTGAAGTGGTGAGATTTTATTTCCATCAACTCCTGGGAGTCTCACATGCCCCGACACAGAGATGGTGCCTTGGTTAGGCTGACAACTTGGAAAGCAAGGTTACTCTTCGTGCTCCAAAGGTCCGGGAGGAAACGGAAGACAGACAGGAAATCGCGATGGCTTTGGACAGACGCAAGTTTAAGTTCAGACACTGTTACTTATCACCAGTCTGAACTTGGGCAAGTTACTGAGTCTCACTGACCTAATTTCTCTCAACTACAAAATGGATGTGTGGAGCGGTCAGGCAGAAAGGCTCACCCTCCTGTCACAGTCCCTCATCCGTCCCCACCGGCCTCCATTGCCATCTTTTCCTCCAAGGTGGCAGTTTGATGCAGAGACTCCTGATATATCTGTTCCTGATTTATAAATGTACTGCTGAGGTATAATTTATAATTTATAAATTATAAATTTATAAATTAATTCCCTCTCTTGTTATCAAGTTGAATTGTCTACAATGGCCATAATTCATTCCCATTAGTTATTCTTACCTCCTTGTTAATCACAGAAACTATGATCCCTTTACACTCTGCTCTCCTAATTCTTGGCTGTCTATTTTATAACACATATCCACTTATCCACTTATTTTTTACTTCATCTCACAACCACTCATGGTGTCCCTGCTCCGTGCCCTGTGATAGAGAGTGGAACACAGCCTGTGCCCTTGGCTTGCGGGTGACATCCGTCCACAGGAACAGGGAAGTGCTGTGCTAGGGACAGCAGAGAAGTCCTGGACGCCAAAGGAGCAGTTTGTAACTCGGGCAAGAGCGGGTGTCAGGGATAACAGAAGGGGCTTTTCAACTTGGATTTTAAAGGCGAGAGGAAAAGACAGGAGAGGATGTGTGCAAAATGCTTCCGCTAGGAAGACTTTTGGATAGTCAAGGAACAAATTTAGGAAGTTTGGTGTGTTGAACTCTGTTGTGTGTGGGGCAGATGGAAAGACAAGAGCTTGGAGAGGGAAGTGCACACGTCACAGGACATTGTGAGACAGGGAGACGGTGGCGCATTGGAACTGGCTTATATAGGCATATGAGAGCCAGTTTACAGTTTTCAGGGGTGCCAACCAGCCTCATCTGGGCGATTGAAATTGACTGTAGTGAAAATATTTACACACAATGATTAGCAGAAGCCACACATCACATTCCTACCACTCACCGTCCAACCCTGGGAAGCCATTATCACTGACACGCCCTGGATAAGAAGGGACAGGCCATGTGCATATTGGAAATTCAGGAATATCACTGTAGTCGCAATGTGGAGTGAAACAGAAGGAGCAAACAGAGAGAAGTTTGGAGTCTGCTGTAGTGAACTGTGTAAACAATGGATGTATACAACATTCAGGAGAAGAAAGGGTATTTATATTAACATTTGAGCTCCCATTTTTGATTATCTAATTCTACCTCTTTCCTTCTTTTATGTTATAATTAAACATATTTATTTGCATTTTTCCAAAAGGAATCTGCTAACAAACTTTGATCAACACATATTAACATCCTCTAGGGTACACGGATCGCCTCTCCTGCCTTCAGTCTGTCCTGGGTTGACAAAATCTTGAGATTTTGGTGGAGTTACCCTCACTCTGAGCTCAGGGATACACCTGAAAGGTCTAAACCCGTCAGGATTATCCTGTTCATGACTACACCCCTCTCTAACATTTCCCTGAACACGGGCTCTGGTCAGTAGGAAGCTGTCACCAGTAAGTTGGCAGGTTTTTTTTGACAAATGTGAAATATGACTTTCTCTCTCATGACCTATGCAAATTCGAATACAATAGATGTTTGAAATTTAAAATAATAATGGAATTCCCAAAATTCACCCTAAAACCTAGAAAAAAATGGAGCGAATGATCCTGAGTAAAAAATATCTTCTAGTTCTAGTGTTCTACATATCTAAAATTCAGTTTTCAAATACAAGGGTATGAAAAGAAACGTTCTGACCAGCTAGGTCTAAAACATTCTCTTTCTTTGGAAACTTTTCTCAGAATGTGTCCGGAGAATGCATTCTAACAAAGAAGAAGAGGTGGGATCAAGGGAATGGAGAATCCAGTATAAGAAAGGGTCACGAGAAACGTAGTCTGTTGGCTGGGTGGGATGATTAGGGCCTAAAGACGTGAAGTGTGACAGGGAACTCTAGGAGAATGTATGTGGTACATTATCCTTCAGAGTGGGCACGGTGAGCGGATTGACAGGAGATTTATACAACAGGTGTAAGACAAAAAAGTGCTTTCTAAAAACAAGTTAAATAAGAATAAAAATTGTTAAAAGCTTTGGAGTCATCCTGAAAATCGTAAAACTGGATTGATCAAACATTCAGAGAGAAATATGAAGATGGGGAGGAAAAGAATGGGTTTAAGAAAGCCACCATGATCATCATATGTAATAGGATTAGGATACCTTAGGTCTACACCTTACCTGTGATGTTGAGTTTTATAATTGTCTTCCTATTAAGCAGATATTCTTTGTCCAAAGTGAATGAGTATATTTATAAACACTTTTATTGTCCTTGTGAAAAGCGGCATCATGGAAAATAGAGGGAGCATGAGGAGATAAAAAACCAACACAAACTGGAAAATTGCCTTGGCAGTTAAGTTGCCCACAGCCTGCTATAGAAGATAAACTCCAATTACAGAGAGGGCCTGGGAGGATCTTCAGTGCCAGGGTAGTCTGTGTAAATTTGGCTCTTTACATTTCTGAACTCACACAGATAAAGAGACAAAGTTTTTTCCTTCAAGCTTGCCCACAACCCCGGGTCTCTCAGCACTGTTGCGACTGTTAATCCTGCCGTGTCACCTTCTCTAAGTTAAAATGCACCTTGCAGATTAGAAAAAGTTTGCCCCTGGGTGTGTCTGGGTGGGTCACGGAGCTGTGACCTCGTCTGGCCTGTCATGTCTGTCTCTCTGGTCCTCTTCCCCTGCTCTGTTTCTGGGGCACCGGGGTGTACCCTTCTGCTCTGGAGCCTGCCAACCATGAACTGAATCCCCTGCCACTGAGCAGGTCAAACTTCTCGCCCTCAAGTTGTGAACGCCGGGTATTGTGTCTCAGTGATAGTAAAGCTGACGAGAAAGCCAAGACACCTACCATTTTGTTTTTATCAACACTCCTTACTTGCCTTCGTTTTTGTGATGTAATTTCCCATAGCACAATGGAGAATGCTGTCAGTCTCAGGCTCTCTCTGTCTGCTCACCCTGTTTCCTTAACCCAGACTTGTTAAAACGAGAGTGACAGACAGGAGTGAAGGGCGGAGTAGGGAGACAGAAAACCGAAGGCGAAGAGGAGGGCGAGGTACAGAGGCTGTGGTTCCTTTGGGATATCAGAAAACACCCCTCAAGAGACAGTATAACGTGTAGCATGCAAATTCCTCCATATTTATTTTAAGTAAATCAAGCATTCAGTTGAAGAAAACAGTTATTCACGTAGCATCTGAAAACACACTGCATCTGAGTTTGGGGAAATAAAACTAGGATATAACTAACTGATTGAAAAACTTTGCTTGTTAAAGAGGAAGCTGGGGATGGAGAGGGGGTTGCAGTGGGTGCCAAGCCTGCGCCCAGGGAGGAACGATGTGGTGGCAGAGATGTTAGCTCTACTATCTCTTCTGTCCAGGCAGAGGTGTGGTTCAAACTCATCTTAACCAAAGAAACCGCTTTGTCACGTTTTTCAATATTCACTATTGCGAAAGATGAACTAATAAAGCTGTAGGCTGAAAAGCTGTGGGTGACAAGCAGCTCAGCAATGAACGAGATGAAAAAGCAATAATTGGGAGCCCTAAGGGGCCTCTTAATTGCTGATTTGCATTTTTCAAGGTTCTGTTAAAAATTTTCAGGAAATAGCGTCATGTTCAATCACCAGACACCATCCTCAGCTTGTTTCTGTCCAGATCTCGAATCCGATTTCTGATTTTTTGCTGTACATAATGAGCTCTCATATACACCTAAGAAACACCACAAAGAACCATCACTTCAGACTTTTTCCAGCAGATGTAGGTAATTTTACTAAATTCTTGAGACTGTCATCTTAGGTCTGGGCTCAAATATTACCTTCTCTGGGGATGCTGAACTTTACCTGAACTTTGCCTGAATTCTGCACTCTCTTTATCAGACAAAATTGTTACAACCTGTTCTGCATTCTGACAGTCTCCACCCTCTGACATACGGGGTAATAGTGTACCATTTTGGTCTACTCTGATGGATTGCGGCCCAGAGGCCTACATTTACACTTGCTCAGTGGTAAGAAAGTACCTGGCATGGGGCATGAAGTCCCTGTTGAATGAGTGTATGAGTAAATGAGTTTATTTTGTAATTCAAATGGTATATTAGTTAGGTACAATAATTCCTGAAGACACAGTGGTAAGATGGCACCTGGTAAAATTTTACCTGGTTGGGAAAATTTTGTTGTAAATGATACGTCAACATGTCATTAGTTTTCCTAGAGAAATTTTATTACATCTCAGAAAATACCCTGAGACTGTATAACTTGTAACACGCAAATTCATATATAATTATTTCAAAGTAAATTGATGCAAGTAATTTGAGCAGCCAGTTTGAGGAAACAGTTACTCCCGTGAGATCTGAAAGCCAAATGCGTTTGTGTTTGGGGAAATACAACTAGGATATACCTAACTGATCTAAGAAACTTTGCTTGTCAAAGAGGAAGCCAGAGATGGAGAGGGAGTGGCAGGCTGCGCCCGGGGAGGAATGATGTGGCGTGGATGTGATTAGGGTGCCGTGTGATGAGCAGGATACAACGTGATTAGGTGATTAGGATACACAGTGTGGACCTTTCAGTTTGTTGAAGAACCCTTCAAGGTTACGTTTATAATGAGACTGAAATATAATCAGTACAAATCTTCTAGGGAGCCCCTCACTCACTTTGCTCTGGTGTAGCTAGTTACGCTATTAGAATGAACAAATGGGTTTAAATGAGCTAAGTGGAGCACGTTGCTCAGTCTTATACTACTTAGATTTGCTTGTAGGATTTTTTAATGGCGTTCCTGGCCCTCAGTGTTTCCCTAGTCTCTTTCTCACTATCTCAGAGATCTAAGCAGCAGAGGTGAGCTGAATGCTCCAGCTAAGGATGCAGCCACCAGTGTGAAAGTGTCTTTACTTCTGCTTTCTACCAAGCGTGGCTCAGGGCAGTCAGAACTCTGCCCATCCTGTTTCCAAGGCCGTCTGCCACAGACGGTCATGCAAATGCCAGGCAGCGACAGGAAAAGCAAGCTGACAGCGGGGGCAGAGACAGATCTGGAGATTCCAAGGTCAACACGTATGCACGAATAGTGTTTCGGCCTTGAGCCTGTGCATGAAGCCGAGCGTGCCTTAAACAGGGAGAACAGGCCTTTCAGAAGGGGCACTGGGGCGCTTCGGTCAGCAAGGGCTGAGCTGCAACCCAAGCAGAGAAGTCACCGTAAGAGGGGTGCATCCCTTTCTCTTCTGCAGCACTCTTCTATCTTTTAGACTCCACTAAAATGTTTCCTTTTTAGGTTCTCAAATCCTGCTGGGCTCAGACAGCATTATACTCCGGAAGTCTCAAATTTCCTCCTTTTATACTGTCCCTATTCAGGAGACTTCTCGATTTTGTAAATTCATTCTAAGAATTCTATCACTCACAGTCAGGTGAGAGACTTATCTGATGGATGGTTTATGTGTGAAGATAATCTTCTGTGTCATGAGCCAAGCCACGTCAGCTGTCTACTAAGAACCCGTTGGGAGAGGAAGTCCACTGAGTCTCAATAAAACAATCCTCTCCATTCCAGAGTGGCCCACCTCACGGACATGGACACAGAAAATAGGAGCAGAGGGAATCTTGCTCTCCCAAATCCACAAGCGCAAACCGGGTAAGTGAAGGCTCTTGTTTTCTCTCCTCAGTCATTTCTCAGGTCAGGGAAACTCCCAGTGTTGGGAAGAGAGATGTCAATTCACAGATTTATGCGAGGACTCATCTAGCTGAATTAGCACCTTGGATACAAAGAAGCCGCTTACTGCGCTCTCTTGCGCTTCCCTGTCCCTGGTGGGGAGGGCGATTTTCCCTCAGCTTAGAAACTCGGAGTAATAGGCTTTCTAACACTAGGGCTCATGTTTCAGGTATGAAGTGGGAGTTCGTGGTACTTGTAGATCTCTTCCCTCTGTGTCTGACACATCTGGGGACAGAAACTTTACCAGATGACCTTCCTGCTTGGTCCTTGTGAGGCTCAAACTGCAATCTTGCTCTGAGGGTGAGAACAGAAACAGAGACTCACATCTCCACTCCAAGCCATTCCTTCAGTGTCTTTGACACACGGGACTTTGTGTGTCATTGATGAAATACAGTCAGACACATTTCTAAATGAGAAGGACTGTGAACTGCATAGGTAAACTGATTGTCTTCAGTCTGCTCTGTTTAATCAAATCATATCGTGTTCACATCTTATTCATCCACCACCACCCTTTGGAGTTTCAAGCGTCTCAGTCAGTAAAATGGAGATGTCAATTACAGGATTATTTTGAAACAAACAAACAAACATAATTATCCTTTCTGTTAAGTAGAATCTTTCATAGCAAGTTAGAGCGTTCGCTTCTGGCTAAATTTCTGTTATACTTCTCAGTGTACCTGAAATTGAACTCTTGGAGGCGTCTCCCCAAGAGACAGCCCCACACAGGAAGTCGGCCTCAGCCCCACCACCACTGACGTGGTCGTCGTTTTTGAAGGAAGAGCTGGAATTCCTGGGGGTGAGTGCGTCTCTTCCAGCCTTGATGAGCAGGGCTGGCTCTAGGAAAGAGTATTTGGTTACATTGATGGTTTCTTCACTGGAGCTTGTGAGGGACGAAGCCTCCTCCAAACTCCAGGCAGTTGGAGAGCTGATACTAGTTGGGTCATGCTGAGGAAGAGGGAAGAATTTCCTCACGAAGAATGTGAATTATTGCATCAGGAATGACAAATAAGAGTCAGATCCTTAATCTCTAAAATGGGAAGAATTATTACTGATGTCCACCAGGACTACAAAAATACAGGTACCTGGCACGTACGTTGGCCATTCGTGCAGTAAGTCACGCTTGTATTCAGTCCTCACGGTGGCCAGGGAATCACTGGAAATTCTCACGCTCCACTCCCCAGCACAGCCTAAAACACTACAACTACATTTGGTCTCAGTTAAGAGGAAATCGATACAATCTGGGAAAAACAGCTTCTGACTTCAAAAAACTCCTGTGTTTTTCCATAGGTCACACAGATTTTGATTGGTTTGCTATACTTTTGTTTTGGAACAATTATCTACTCTGTATTTGGTATTTCAAAATTTGATGAAGAAGTATTTTCATCATTCAAAGCAGGCTGCCCATTCTGGGGAGCAGTACTTGTGAGTATATGAGTGTTTTTGAAATAACATGGAGCATAGATTTTCTTTTACTCAGGCTTAACCAATCATTTCCCTCCAGCATTAAGATGCTATAATTATTTACATATGTGCATATTTTTATTTTCATCGTATAAAACACATTTTCTTGTACGTGGTCATCAATAACAACAATAAAGGAGCCTTGTAATAATTAATTGTGGGTTGCACATTTAACATACTTTTACTAGATGAGAAACTGCAGACCAATAAATGTCAAAAGCCTTGCCCGGGGGACAAGCTAATAGAAATAGAGCCTGAACTTCCAGAAGCCGTTCTAGGAAAATACTCCTTAGTATTCATCAATAACTGTTACATTGTTGTATGAGTAATTCATACAATTGTATCTGTCAGTTTGAAAAATAACTTAAAAAGTTATTTTTATGAAAGGCGTGGGAAGAAACTCAGGTGAGAAGAGCTCCTACTATATCCCGGGACACTGTTTTTCTTAGTACATGTTTGCGGTGCATGATGTTTGCATTCCTGTTGTGGAGCTGGTACAGGCACATAACACACCTTAATTCTTTGTTTCATTCCCTTTGCCCTCTCCTCCCTCCATCTGCCAAATCTCTTCCCATTTAAGAAAGATCTATCTTCCCTATTTCCTTTATTTTGCTCTTTATTTATAATTTGGGTTTCTCATATAAAAGAAACCATGCAATTTTCAAACTTGTGTATCTGGTTTTTTTTTTTTTCAATTAACATTATGGCCTCAAGGTGCACCCATTTTCCTACAAATGAGTCAGATTTATCCTTCTTCATGGTGCAGTAGTATATAAATACTACATTTATATCTACTGTGCCATATTCACTATATAAACACCACATTTCTTTTCTCCATTCATTTGTTGATGAACGTATAGACTGCTTCCAAGATTTAGCTATCATTAATTGTGCTGCTATACACACTAGGACACTCTTGGATTTTTCTCATTGGATTCTCTTTAATCACTGTACTCTCTGGAAGCTAGATGGCCAACAGGGATCACAAGGACATAGAGCTTTACTGAGGATAACTGATGTTCAATAAATTGAAAATACTGAAGGTGAATAATTTGATGAGTTTTTGACTCGAATACGCCTACGTATAAAATGTCAACACATCGATATAATGAGTCTGTCTATCATTCCGAAAGCTTTCCGGGTTCCTCTGCAGCCCTCCCGGCCTCTCTCTGCGCCCTGCCCCATCCTCAGCCAGTCACTGGTCTCTTCCTGCGACTGTAACTGGATTGGCATTTTCTAGGGCTTTATAGAAATGGAATTATACAGCATGTTCTTTCTCCTTTCTGTCTGTCTCATTGCACTCTATATAATTATCATGCAATTATCCATGTTGTTTTTTGTATCATATTTTCTCATAAGGGTACATTTTAACCCTGTAACTATCACATCAGAGTTACACTCTGCTAAATATTTAGTACTCAGGTCACTTCTTCGAGCCTCTTCTTGAACCTCTGTCATGTTTTATTTGAAATTTCTCCTCACTGCCTTTTTCATTCCAAGTATTTAGCTCATTAAGCTCATTAAGTGTCTTTTTACCCACATAGAAGCTGAATATTTTAGAGATGGTTTTGGATTTGTGTTATTGATTTGTATTTTTCTCAGTCTTTCCTTGTATGCATTTTTGTGATCACTATATGATTGTGGAGTATATATCAGATTCTGGAGTGATACGTGACAGAGGTACATAGTTTTTGTCAGAGGAGTTGACAGGGTAACACAGAGGATGCACATATAAACAAATAATGACAATAAGATGAGAGCAAAAGCAAAACAGAGTTGTGCACCAGACGCTACCAGTGTCTGTGACTCACTGACTCTCAGATCAGCCTTGCTGGCAAGCCAGGTAAATATGAAGAATTCTGGGCCCTGTCTGGAGCTGATGAATAAAATCCTGCAGTTTAATAGTCTCCCACATGATCCAGATACACATCTAATTTTGAGGCGCACTCATAGGGAACATGAATAGATAGGTTTAGGAAGTGCCCCAAAAGTTACTTTGTGGTTGGAGGATGGGGGAAGAGGACGCAGAGAGGAACAGAGACTCACTATACTGTTTCTCTCTTTTGCACAGTTTGTTATCTCTGGAGTTTTGTCAATTCTACCTGAAAGGAAAAACGTGATGCATTTGGTGAGTTATGTTCTGTCTTCATTCATCCTCAAGATAGGAGAGACATGGAAAGTTAGGAACTTGAGGGAGATGTGTCTTTATCTTCTATATTACACTGTATTTTGTGTTGGAAGCTTTTTTGGGGGGCAACAGACTTTGGATACAATAAACTGTATCATTTAATATAAGACGATGTTTAACCATTTAAGCATCTTAACTACTAGTATTTTTCTGAAAATTAAAAATTTTCACCATGTACATATTTGCAGTACATGGTGACTACATTCATCGTGGGGCATTGATACATGTGTATAACATATCTCAATTTTTTCCTTTCTTCTTCCATTCCCCTACCTGTTCCGTCTCTGTGAACCCCTTCCCGTTTGCAGAAGGTCAATCTCCCTGTCTCCTATCATCAATCTTTAATATTGCTCTTTAAATTGTTTATACTTTGGATTTCTCATAGGAGAGGAAAGCATGTGAGATTTAAATTTGTGTTGACACTAGTTTTAAAGAGTCGTCACTCAGGCAGGTTCTCATAGTTAAGGATAGTCACGTGATCAAATAGTTTCCGGTTGCATGTTGCCGATGTTTTATCTGTCTGTTTGTTGCTGGAGTGTGAGCTAAGCATGTGCTCTACCACTGAGCTAATCCCCAGCCCTGTGTCTTCTGAACTGAATGCAGCCGGTGATAAAGTAGTAGATGCTTATTCAACAAGGAGTACATTTTCAGGATTTCCCTTTTTAGCCGATAGTTTGAGCAATGCAGCGTTTCCTGGGTGCAGCTCGCCCTGCAACACAGAGCAGATTTCTGGCTGTGCTGGCCGGTACAGGCCCAGGTGTGTGTTCTTCTTTCGCCAGGCGAGGGCCAGACTGGGGGCCAACACCGTCAGCAGCATAGCTGCGGCGACGGGCATTATCATCCTGATCCTCGACCTCAGCATCAGCTCGGCTTACATCAACCAGTGTGAGAGACTCGATGTGGATGACAACTGCCTTGTGGCTTCATTTGCCATTGTACGTATTACTTCTGAAAAGGCTAAAATTCCGGATGCCTCTTTTTGTTTTCCATAAACACAAGCCCGTCTTTCAGAACCTCCATCTCATGATGTAAGGTTCTGTAGGTTTATGCTGTTGAAATAGGGAGACACTAACCGCCCTGCTCCTGTTCCTGGAAAAATACCTCAATCTTACAGCCCCAGGAAGCCATCTGCTGGTCTCCCTGTGTTCATGGCACTGCGTGATGCCTGGCTGTGTGCGTTGGGGGTAACAAAAGCTGGGGCTGCTATGAGCGAAGGAACGTCGGGGATGCCTGTCACGTGACCCTGTCTTTTTGACTCTTGTTGGTTGCTGTCCAACAGGAAATTGTGGCCATGATGCTGTTTCTCACCGTCCTGGGGTTCTGCACTACTGTGTCGCTCACCATCTTTGGGATCGGAGAAGAATGCAAGGCGAATAAAGTAAGCAGAAACCTGGCAGGGTATGCCGGATGGCAGGGCACATAACTCGAGCTCCATTGTTCATGAATATGGTCTGGATTTTCTGGAACTTATTTTTTCTAGAAAATTCTCAGTTTCCTGAACTTGGCTTCTATGATTTATGCTCAGAAGTAGCAAAAATCTCGTAGCACACCCTCCTTAGCATTATGCAAAAAGATCTTTATGCTTTTAGAATTTGTGGGTGCCTTCAAGTGTGCTGAGCACAAGATGTGGATCTGCAACAGGACCTTTGGGTCTCTGGCCCAGTAGAGCTTCCTGTACTTGTTTCTGTCTCCCTTCTTTTTTCTTGACTTTCCTTCTATTGCTCCAAATCCTCGAGTTTTCATTACTTTGTAATTCATGAGTAAAACTGCATTTCCACTCACCTCACCTATCCATTGCATCTTCGGTGAGAGTCATCGGTGCGTGCCACACATGTACTAACTCAAACCCGGCAGACGAAACGCATGGTCTCTGTTTGTCCACTTTTCTTCCAAACCCAGTCTGTCCACTTTTGTCGATCACTTCCCCCAGAGATGAACAAGACAGCAGATGTACCAAAGTTCAGGCACAGAATAATCTCACCACCCTGCCATTGCCTGATGGGATTTCTTTTGGGCCCACTTGACCAGCCAGTCTGATTTGGTTTTCTGGAGGTGGAGAGAATAATTAGAGTGCAGGGACAGAAAGTGTGAGGGTGTCAGAAAGAAAAAGAGAGGCGGTAAGCCTCTTGAACCAGCCTTCTAGAAATGCAAAGTTCTTGATGATTGATATAGAGAATGATCTTTTCTCTCTTTCCAGGTTCCAGATGATCGTCTTTATGAAGAATTAAACATTTATTCACCAATTTACAGTGAGTTGGAAGACAAAGGGGAAACATCTTCTCGAGTTGATTCATAAAAATTGTTTGGTCAGGACATTCTGATTGGCAGTAAAGTGTCAGAAAGCCAGAGTGTGTGCTTACGAGGTTATTGGCAAAATTCCTGTTCTCTACACAGCTTGTCAGTTTTGCATTAGATTTCTTCTCTGGTTTTTTTTTTTTTTTTTTTTTTTTGTGGTGCCAGGGATCGAACTCAGGCCCTTGTGCTTGCAAGGCAAGCACTCTAATCACTGAGCTAAATCCCCAGCCCTAGATTTCTTCTCTGGATATCAATATTTTGTTTGTTTCTTTTTAAAAAAACATTTTTATGAGTACATGTTTGTAGTACATAATGATTCCATTCCTCATGGGAAGTTGGTACATGCACATAACACATTTTAAATTCTTCTTTAATCCTCTTCCTCTCTCTTCCCTGTTTTATTTTATGCTGATAAATATAATTGCCTACGTGTCCCTTTCCCTCACTCGTAGATATGACAGACTCCCCCTACCCTTTTTTCTTATTTTGTATCACACCCACTCCTGGGAAGTCAACATGGAATAAATGAGTTTTACTGTTTCTCTATAACTGTAAAAATAGGGAAAACAAGGAGGCTGGCTGAGGGCTGAACTAAATTTCTGACCATTTGATGATGCCTGCTTCTTAGTTCTTTTCAGAATCCCCACAGCTATAGTCGTGTATAATACGCACCCATCTGTAGCAGTCTCCAGCCCCTTTAATCCAAGACAGAATATGGAGTGAGATGTTTCCACCTTGTTTCAGAAAAATATCCAACAAATATATTTAAGATAACTTTGCTAAATGCTCATTGTTGATGTCTATGTCCATCCTCTTACATCTATAGACTGGTTAAATTATATTCTCTCTTACCAGGCAGAGGGCAATTTAGGCTGGATAGATCTTAGGGAGGGAGCAGATGTCTGTCCCCAGAGGTGGCTCTCCATGGCTGACCTGGAGCGGTTAGCATGTGTAGAAGAAAAGCCACATATTCAAGATAGTCTTTGTTTCATGTCCTTGTTAAAGGGTCCAGCTGTATTTGTGGGTCTCTCGTCCTACACATAAAGTCTGGCCCAACCTTTGTGTGACAACAGACACACTCAAAACATGTAAAATCTTTCCTCTTGTTAACTATTGGTTCCGTATGTTCCTGATAATGATGCTGAAGATAGTACGATTTCCTGTGTGGGATCAAGTGGCCTTGTAGATTATTGCAGAAAGAGGAAGCATTCTGAAAAGCAACATTATCTCTCTTGTTTGTCATGCTTTCTCAGTCATAATGTGGTAAGGTATGTAATATGCTTCTTTTTTTTTTTTGGTGCTGGGAATCGAACTCAGGGCCTTGCTCTTGCTAGGCAAGTGCTCTACCACTGAGCTACATCCCCAATCCCTGTAATATGCTTCTTATGTGGGTTTTGCTTTTTTTCTTTTCCTTTCTTCATTAATAAGATGGAACATAAGTATTTTTCATCGTATCCTAAAAGTATTTGAAAATTAATCACTAGAGGTAAAATAAGTATTTTTTCTACTGGGATTTTTCCACCTGGGAAGAATTTCTTTTGGTGGGTTCAGTTTAAACCACCTGGACGTGTTACTATCTGCAGCAGTCTGAGGTCCATCAGAAAATACGCAGTAGGTTAACGAGGGTACATTTACTATCCTGAGTTATTAACAATAATAAAAAAGTAATCAAAATCAGTACTGTACGAAGGGAAACTCTGTGTGGATCTGTGAGCTCAGCTTGTCCTCAGTGAAGGACAAACTTGGAAGAGATGTAGACTGCACCTCAGAAAGTGTGTTTTAACTACCCGAATGAAGAGAAGTTTGTGGGATTGGCTAAAGCTGGAACCAGACTGCAGTTGCCGGGCAAATAATGCACAACTTCCCAGAGGTCAGACTGGGACCAGGGACCAGAGACCAGTGCCAGGGCCGTGCAGTGGATGTGCGGCTAGGTCTTCCGGTGCGTGGGGCTTGCAGGAAGAGCGACCCTCCTGGCACACGAGGCTCTGTGGAGTCCGTGGCATCTGGCCACGGGGCTGTGAAAGGAGCCAGACGGAGGAGCCAAGGTTTCCGTGGCCCGTGCCGGGAATGGTGGAAGGCCTCCTGCGCCTGCAGCGTTTCCGGTGTGCGCCCTCCTGCAATCAGGACGTTTAACATCTTGCGCTCAGTAGAGGAGAGATGCTTCCAGGTGTTTTTTGTTTCACAGAGGTGTCTGCAGAGTGGAGAAGCAATGAATCCAGGGCTGACACTTCCATAGCAGCCCCTTGACTGGGGGAATGAAGAGATTTACACCGGGACAAGATTTCAGAGTGAGACACTCCAGTTGCTTCCCTTTCCTTGCCCTGCTGTGTGAAATGCCATGATCGACTAAAACATTCTGGCTTCACCAGAGATGTGAGCAAAGATTCTCAGGTTTTAGGAGTTCCCTGAGTGCTTGGGGGCGTGACTCAAGCTCTCCGAGCTGTCTTTCTGTTGTAGTGAAATGTAATGGCCCTAATGCGTTGTGCGACTAGGAGGGTGTCAATTCTTACCTAGAGTAGTAGGCACAGCACTAAAATTTGGGAAAAGGTAAGTCGACGTTCTAATTCTAGAAAACTATTTCTATGATATTCTCAGCTTTCCTACATTAAAAAAGTAATAGTTGCCCCTGAGGCCTCTTGGAGATGTGGATGAGATGTTTAACACATAGCCAAATGTGAGCAATTAGCAAGCAGGTTTCCTGGTTATGTCATTCCCATTCTGGAATTTACATGCTATTTATTAAGTTGTTATATTCTAGAATCATTCCGGAAGAGTGTGAAGCAGGAAACTGTAGAGTATAGGCTTTTAAAAGTAGACCCGACTTTAACATTGCCTGACAGTCGCCACGGGGAGAGTGTGCACGTGGTGCTGTGACTCTGCAGCCAGAGTGAGACACAAGGGAACAGGGCACCTTCGCGCTCCCAGCGGCTCACTAACCGAAGTGAGCGGCTCGCGAACCGGCAAACAGCGAACACCAAAAAGCTCGTGGGCTTCCTCCACTGCAGAAGTGGTGTGAGAGGCTGGGAATTTTCTTTTGGGCAGGAAGGGGCCCCTGCTCCAAGGTTAAGGAATTTTCAGCCACCATGCAGAACTGGAGAGACGAAGTTTAAAAACTTGAAATACCCGAGAGAATATCCGTAAGGAACCGAGAAGGAGAACTGAGGAGCGAGCCTGGCATTTGCTGCTCTCACCCTAGTTATTTGCCGCAATCTGAAGCTCTCTGGGGCGCATGGCTAAAATTCTAAGTACAAAGCATCTGGAACATAAAATTTTTGGAAGCCTAGTCAGGCACAGGATATAAGAAATAGGGTTAAAAAAAGAAAAAACAAAATAACAGAAAAAAGAGCCTGGGGCTGGGGATTTAGCTCAGTGGTAGTGCACTTACCCAGCAAGCACAAGGCCCTGAGTTCGACCCCCGGCACCCAAACAAGCAAATAAAAGACTCACCTGGGAAAGAAGTCTCAGGGCAAATACCCACGCAAGGTTTTAGATAAAACATAGATCGAAGCTCCGTGAGTGAGGAATTTAAGTGCAACCCTGCCAAGTACTCAGCCTCGATCCTGGCTGGGTTACGGTGACCCTCCCTGCTCCAGTCTGGCCAGCGACGAAGATGTGTCTTCTTCTCTCTCTCCTCATACATGGCCAGATATACAGGAGACAATAAATTTATCTGTAGTATTTTGAAGTATTCGTATTGTATATACACATCAAAATTAATAATTTATCCATGTTTTTATGACAGAAACATGCATTTAAAATCATTATGATAAACATTGAAAGAATATTAATGGAAAGTGTATGTACAGAGCAAATAGAAACAAAACATCTAAAATATTTTTAATGATCAACTTAGTAAAAAAAAATGAGTAGGGGCTGGGGATTTAGCTCAGTGATTAGAGTGCTTGCCTTGCAAGCACAAGGGCCTGAGTTCGATCCCCGGCACCACAAAAAAAAAAAAAGAAAGAAAAAAAATGAGTAAAAAGCAAGGACAAGGCATCTAGCATCTGGCACAAGTGTGCATTAAATATACAAATAAAATTAAATCAATAAAATACATATACAACCTATATAAAGGGTATAATATGTATCAGAATCTGCCTAACCTAGAACTTCATAGAAGTACCTCGATTATAAGATGTGTGATGCTTTGTTCCTTTTAAAGTTTGGGTGATATTTAATCGAATGTGTGTATCACTGTTTGCGTACCCATTCTTCTGTCCACGGGCACTTGGTTTCCTTGTACTTTTTGGGTTACTTTGAACAATGCTACAAAACATAAGTGTGTAAATATCTGTTTGAAACCCCATTTTTAATTTTTGGGGGTATATATTTAGAAGTGGAATTACTTGATTATCGCAATCCTTTTGTATAAATTGCTCTTTCCCGCAATACTTGCCTCCCACAATTCTTTTCTCTGCTGCAATTCCTCTTTCATGAAATTCTCTGTATTTAAATTTTTTGCCACTGGCATAATCTCTCCTTCCCACAATTCTCTGTTCTTGACAATTCTTTGTTGCTATCAAAATCCCTCTTTCCCATAATTCTATATTGTGTTCCACAATTCCTCAATTCCTCCTTTCCACAATTCTCTGTTCTTAACCACAATTTCTTGTAGCTGCCACAAACCCTCCTTCCCACAATCCTATATTGTCTCCCACAATGCCTTGTTGGTACCACAATGCCTTCCTCTCACAACTCTATGTTGACTCCCACAATTCCTTGTTGTTCCCACAATCCCTCATTCCCACAATGCTATATTGTCTTTCACAATTCCTGGTTGTTGCCACAATTCCTCCTTCCCATAATTTTCTGGTGTTCCTGCCACAATCCTTCTTTGCTGCAAGTCTCTTGTTAAACATTATTCCTTGTAACTACCATCATCCCTCCTTCTCACCATACCATATTGTTTTCCCTAATTCTCTGTTGCTGCCACAATCCCTCCTTCCCACAGTTCTCTGTTGTTAAGCACAATTCCTGGTCGCTGCCAGAGCCCTTCACTCATATAAATTATCACAGGATAATTTTATGTTTAAATTTTGAGGCAATAGCACATGGTTTTTGTACATTAGCGACGTCATTTTCAATTTCCACTAGCAATGAGAAAGTGTTACAATTTCTCCACGTCCTCATTCCAACGTGTTATTATTTATTTACTCATTTTAGGATAGCAATCTTTATGGGTATAGAGTAGTACCTCATTTGATTTTATTTTCTTAATGATTTGTATGAGTATCCTTAGTTATTTGTATATTTTACTTGGAGAAATGTATACTCAAATCCTTTCTTTCTCAGTTGAGTTGTTCGTGATTTTGTTGTTGAGTTGTAGGAATTTTTTTGTATTTTCCGAATATTCATCTTTATCAGATACATGATTTGCACATATTTTCTCCCTTTACCTCATTTTTTATTTTGTCAGAAATGTCCGTGAATGCACAAAGGATTTTAATTTTGACCAAGTGCAATTTATCCACCTTTACCTTTTGTCATCTTGCTTTGGGAGTCACAGTCCTCCCTCTCAATTCTTAATCTAACATTATAGGGCTTTTTGTATGCTGTATTCTAAGAGTTTTATAGTTTCTCCTGTTATATTTGTGTTGTTCATCCATTTTTATTTAATTAAGTAGTTACCTTATAAGATAAGATTGTGACTTCATTTACAAAAATATGAATATACAGTTTTTTCAGCACTATTTATTGAAGAGAATGTTCCCTCTCCATTGAATGGTCATAGTGCTTTTGTTAAAAATCATTTCTCTTGTATTAGCCCATTTACTGATGGCTATAACAAGATACCCAAGGCTGGGTGCTTTTTAAGGAAAATTGGGTTATGTAGCTCAAGGTTTTGGAGTTTGGAAGTCCAAGATTGGGTTGTGCCATCCACCTATCCTCTGGCAAGGACTCCCTCGGCCATATCGCAGTACAGCAGAGGAGAGAGGAGGCAGCTGGGAAGCAGGGGAGGAAGCACGTGGTGAGACAGGAACACTGAGGCTGGGCAGGGGCCGTCCTGCTCTTGGTACCACAACTCACTCTTCCCAGAAGTAGCTCATTCCGCAAGATGAACACTAATCATTTCTGAAGGAAAGTCTTCAGTGACAAAACCATTATCCACCAGGCCCCAGCCCTCAGTGGTGTCACCACTTCTTAATACCAGGACATGGAGGACCAAGCTTCAAGCACATAAACTCGTAGAGGACAAATTCTGTCCCAGCCACAGCAAACACCTAAGTGAACATTCATTTGTGGTTGTCCATTCTATTCCATCAGCCTTGTAGTAAGCTTTGAATCATGAAGTTTTGTATCTATAAATCTATTCTTTCACAAGATTCATTTTGCTATATAAGGTCTCTTGAGATTCAGTATAAATTTTAAGATTGATTTTCATATGTCTGCAATAAAAGTTGAGATTTTGAAATGGGATACATTAAATCTCACATGGATTACACTGAATCTACAGATTTTGTTGGGTGGTATTCATTGCAGAATCATGCAGTAACATAAACTAAGGAGCTGATCAGAAAGAAATGTAAAGCTTGGAGTATGGCAATAGGGGGTCCATTGGAAGAGCTTACAGTGACTAAAGCAGATACATTTTGAATAACAATATAGATAAAATAGCACTGGATTAGTATAAAATAAATGTGAGTCCATAGTGATTTGAATAAATGATTATATAAATAAGTAGGAAACATACAAATGGCCTGTTGGAAGAATTCAATACAATTTCAATTTTCATTGAAAAAGACGACTTTGGAAGTGAGGTAGTGGGTGGACTGAATTCTGCAGTCAGCTGGGATGGATGTGACAGTATGCCTTCTACCAGCCCAGGTCTTCAGCCTTCCTTCTTACTGCTGACACCTTGCCCTCATCACCCCTAAACACGCAGACACCTCCACAGAACACTTGGCCTGAACTCGTGAGCTATGTGGGAATTGGCAGAGTGGAAGGAGACCAAAAGATAAAATGAGAGTTGTGAACATCTGGCTGATAATCCAGCACATTGACTATAGTATCTGCAGCACAAAAAATAATAAAGCCTCTTTGACCCTTTTTTTCTTTGATTTTCTTAAATGAACGTCAATGTTTGGAATTTGAGGCCAAAGACATACAATTATTGACAGTGTGCCTATTCCTGTCTGAGTTCAAAATATGATTGTAAATATTCTCTCGCGTGAATCTGAAAATGAAAACAGGAAAGAAATACAGTTCCCATGTTTATGTGCCTCTGACAACTGATCCTCTGGTTTTACTAATTAAGAAAATGCTGAAGCAAAGACTCCAAAATGAAGCAAAGTCATGCAGAGGATGGTGGACAGGAACATGCCATTCTGGACATCTAATTACATCACAGGGAAAACATGAACTGCCTGAGGAATGAATGTGATCTCAGCTGCGGAGTGGAGGGAAGTCAAAAGGGAAGAGGGCGGAAGTGGAATACAGCTAACAGAGAGAGCCACAGTCTGCACAGAGAGGGATAAGACAAATTCGAGCACACCGCAGTTACTTACCGGCAGCACTACGGGTGAAGCACAAATAGGAGGAAATCCACAGAGGTTTATGAGAAATGCTTCTTAGCCTACAGGTGGCTCAGACCATAACAAAAAAAAGCTACAGAATGCAAGAGGACTCCAGGATACTCTCCTTAGGGTAAGAAAAGGTCCTTTCTGAACAACCTTGAGGTCTCTTGCCAGATCTTTATTCTCTGGAGGCTTCCAAGAAAGAGCTGGAGAAACGTAATCTCCTAGCTTGGGCTTTTAGCAAATATTTCCTGTGAACAAATTTAAGAATCCATTTTATATGTCAGTGGGTTGTAATTTATAACATGAACCATAGTTTCTGTTGTATATTGAGTTGTCTGCTCAACTTGTAAAATTTCCTGTTATCAAAAGTTGGTAATGAGATCTATTTTCTTTTTTTTTTAATTTTATTTCCAAGAACATGTATTGGTACAGTGTATACATAGTGATCACATTCATCTTAGTTAATTTGTACCTGTACATGTTACATCTTGGTTCCTCCACTTCTTCCCCACCCCTCCCTTCTACTCCCCTTCCCTTCCCTATTTACAGTAGCTTTATTTACATTCCCCCCTTTTTCCCTTTCTTTTCTTTTTCCTTCTTTCTTTTCCCCCTCCTGCTTTTCTAATTTTCCTCCCTATTGAATATTATCTTTCTTTTAAAGGGTTTTTTTTTTTTTTTTTTTTTTGGTGCCAGGGATCACACTCAGGGCCTTGTGCTTCTAGGCAAGCACTCTACGCTAACCACTGAGCTAAATCCCCAGCATTAATGAGATCTATTTTCTCAGAAACTCTTCCCTTTGGTTGAAGACATCGAAGTACACGGGTTGAAGTGTCGTCTTCGTGTCTAGGAATTTTGTGTTTTTGCTCCAAGTCCTAAACTTCAGGATCTAGACTCTCACATCTAAATGGGCACTCATCATTTTATGCTTACACTTGAAAACTGCAATGGGAGCCACTAAGTCCTGATGTTAAAATTAGCCATTACCCATTTGAAAGTGCAGAGTCCAGAGGCTTACGGTTTGTGCACCTGTCAGCTCAACCTGGTTCTAAGAAGTTGCTGTCAGCCAGACAGGAACACCGGACCAGAAAACAGTCTCTTCACTTCCCCCTTCTGCTTCCCTGGAAAATATTCACATGCTTTATTGATTTGCTATTTGGAGAATTTGGTATAAATGCAATCATACAGTACATGAGTGAAAACTGGTACTTACACAAATATTTATACACAAAGGTGCAGAGCACCATTCTGAATAGCCCAAAATGGAAGAAATCAAATATTCATCACCAACTAAATGGTGAAACAGAATATACTATATATAATGCAGTCTTTTTCAGTCAAAACAAACAGTGAAATGTGCACCACTACAAATCCCAATATGAATTACCATTATTCTAAATTAAAGAGAAGCCCATATGTTGTACTATTTTAAAAGTTTTTAGAAACCAAATTTGTTACTCAAGACATAATTCAGAATTCAGATAAAGACTTGGAGATGATACTTGCAAGTACAAGTATACAAATTATGCGAGATCAGCACATGAGGATTTTTAAAGGATATTTAAAATCAGTACAATAAATTCAAACCAGCCAACAGAAAATAGGTAACAACATCAATATTAAATTTTCTATGTAAGCAAATACTAGTAGGAATAAAGATATCAAACGATGTTGAACAGCATCTTATGCCCATGAGATAGACATCAGCTAATTTCCCGTGCACATCACTGAGTTTAATATCATACAAGATTAAGCGCTGGACAGGATGTGCAGCAACAGCAGCCTCAGAGCGCTTACACTGCAAGCGACGAGATAATTTAGAAGACCACAGCAGAGAGTAACTTCCCAGGACCTCGTGGAAGAGCACGTGCATACAGTATGTGCATAGAGATGCAGACTGTGCAATTTATTGTTCAATGCACAAAGTGATAGAATCCAAAATGTTCCGTGTTGGATTTTTGTTGAAACAAAATTACTGTAAGAACTGTAAATTTCATCAACATGTGAGTTAAGAGGTTTATATTTATGCAGTGAAATAGCGTGACTAGCACCCTCCCCCAGTCACCTCAAGTACCACAACCTCACCTAACCTCTCACCCCCTCTCCGATCCCCCCAACCCTGGGATGGCAGCCCCCGCCAGCCTTCCCGGCCTAACCAGCAGCCGCCAGCACCGGCTTTAGCCTGCGGGACTAGGCCCCGCCAAGGCCCGACCCAGAGCCAGGACCCGCTGTGCATCCAGCTGCCTGGCCGGGCTGAGGGACCGCTCCCCCTTCATGGGCGTGCGAAGGACGCTGCTGTCTCAGGGACTGGGGACTGGGGGTGGGGGGAGCCAGGGCGAGGAAGTCGGACCCGTGTTGGAAAGAAGAAGGGGAGTCCAGGTCAGGAGGACCTCCTTCCCCCGTTTCCCCCTCCCTCCGGGGTTGGGGGGCCGAAGCAGAGAGCGCCCAGCCCGGGAGGTGGATGAATGTGGGAGAGAATGGAGACCAAGATGATCCTCTACGACTTGGACACGTCGCGGGGTGGGGCTGATGGGGCAAGTCCAAGCTCTGCTGGCTCCCGCCAAGTCGGAGGAGGCAGAAAAGCAGAGTTGGAAACCGAGAAGGAGCCCGGGAGAAGCGGCAGGGCTGCAAGGAAGGTGGAGCTCGCCCGTGCTGCGACCACTGCCCGGCTGCCTTCCACCTCCAGTGCTGTGGCCCTCCACTGAGTGAAGAGATGACGGAGAGCAGAGAAGGAGCTGGGCTGTGTCAGTGGACTGGTGGACAAATCCAGCAAATGGACGACATCCCCCAGCACTGACAGTGACTTGTTGGACAGATCAGCTAGCAAAATTGAACTCGAGGCCATTGCCCATGCCCAGATCCTGGAAAGGACAGCCAGCTGGCCTGGCACCCCCACATCCAACGCCAGCACAGAGACCCCCACTTCTGAGCAGAACGATGTTGATGAGGACGTCATGGATGTGGATGAGGAGCCAGTAGCAGCAGAGCCAGACTATATGCAGCCCCAGCTGAGGCGGCCTTTTGGGCTGCTGGTTCCTGCCACCATGGAGCAGAATCCCACCCAATTTCAGATGCCAATAAACTGACTTGTACCACTGCACTACCAGGTACTAGCGAGAGGAGAAGAAAAGAGGAAACCACGGGGGAAAATGTCAAGAAGACACAGCATGAGTTAGATCACAAGGGTCTCGTTCCCTTGCCAGTCAAAGTCCGCTTCACATGTAAGAGGAGTTGCCCGTCGCCCCTCTCATCCAGTGTGACTATTGCCCCTCCTGTTTCACATGGCGGCCTCGAGCCGCCACTCCCTGCCATGCCCCTGGGCAGATGGGTGTGTCTGAAGCACACCGAACTGAACCAGAAGAATATGACACTGAGCAATTGGTGCCAGGTGTTTGATCGTTTCCAGGACACCACTTCACAGCACGTAGTCAAAGTGGACTTCCTGAACCGAACCCATAAGAAGTACCCTCCCAACGGCCGAGTGCTCCAGTCAGTCAAAAGAAGAAGTTTAAAGGTTCCTGATGCTATAAAATCTCAGTACCAGTGTCCACCCCCTCTCATCGCACCCACAGCCATTCGGGACCGGGAGCTGATCTCAGTGGGGTCTCTGAGGAATCACAGATGCACCTTTTGAGCTCTGAACACTTAGCCACTCAGGGAGAGCAGCAAGAGTGGCTCTGTAGTGTTGTTGCGCTCCAGTGCAGCATATTGAAACATTTATCTGCTAAGCAGATGCCTTTGCATTGGGACTCTGAACAGACAGAAAAGGCTGATATTAAGCCTGTTAGTGTGACTGACAGCTCAGTCACCACCTTCCTGCAAACCGCTGACAAGGCACCTATACCTTCCGGCTCCCCCTTGTCCTGCCCCTCAGAGATTAGCACCCAGAATTCCCTGAGCTGCTCTCCATCCCACCAGCCCCCAGCCCTAGAGGACATCAGCTGCAGTTCTTGTGTGAAAAAAGCCAAGAAAGCCCCTTGCGGGACTGCCAATGGGCCAGTGAACACAGAGGTGAATGTCATTGGGCCACATCTCTACAGCACCCCCACTGATTCCACAGACCCCAGGTGACTTCCAGGTGCCAACAACCCGCTACCGGGCCTCTCACACCTGCAAGGCTGGCCCCGGGCCCTCATGCCACCTGCAGCCAGGGGACTTCAGAACCACACCGTTGGCATCATTGTGGAGACAGAAAATGCCACTGGCCCCAGCTCTTGCCCCCAGAGGACTTTGGTTCCTGTTCCAAGCCCGCCCCCTCCCATCCCCAGCTCTTGTGCCAGCATCAAGAATACCAACACTCTGGAAAGAAAGACTGTCCAATCCCAGATAGGACCTCTGTTGACAGATTCAAGGCCACTGGGCTCACCCAAATGCCACCCGGGTGTGCACTCCTCCCCAAGCAGCAGGAGACAGTGTCTTGGCCACTGGAGCCAACCAGCGATTCTGCTCACCAGCACCATCATCAGATGGCAAGGTCAGCCCTGGCACTATTCACAGGAAGTGCTTTAATGGTATCCTCTTTCCCAGCCAACTCTACTGCCATGGTGGACCTCACCAACTCACTTCAAGCATTTATGGATGTCAGTGGAGAAATCGAGATAAATATGCTGGATGAGAAGCTGATCAAGTTTCTGGCCTTGCAGAGAACACATCAGCTTTTTCCCTCCCAGGACCAAGCTTCACCAGGCAGTGTTGGGCCACATCCGATGGCTTCCAGAGGGCACCACACAGAAGTGCAAAGAAAGGAGATACAGGCCCGAGCTGTGTTCTACCCCCTCTTAGGGTTGGGTGGAGCTGTGAACATGTGCTATTGAACCCTCTACATCGGGACAGGAGCTAACATGGATGTGTGCTTACAAACTATGGTCATTGTAACTACCTGTCCGGGAAACAAGCCTGCATCTTCTGTGATGGGAATACCAAACATTATGAGCTGTTAAACTACAGGGAACATGGGACAACGGTGGACAACGTGCTGTATTCGTGTGACTTCTCTGAGAAGACCCTGCCAATCCCCCCCAAGCAGTATTGTTGCCAAAGTGCAGAGTGTCATCAGGCGCTGGCGACATCAGAAACAAGATGAAGAGCCAAGTGAGGGGGCGGCCATGATGAATTCCCAGGCCCAGGGGCCGCAGCAGAGACCCTGCAAATGCAAAGCCAGCAGCTCAAGCTTGATCGGGGGCGGTGGGGCCGGCTGGGAGGGCACTGCCTTACTGCACCATGGCAGCTACATCAAGCTGGGCCGCCTGCAGTTTGTCTTCAGCATCACTGAGTTTGCCACCAAACAGCCCAAAGGCGATGCCAGCCTGCTGCAAAATGGGGGCTTGGCCGAGAAGCTCTCTCTCAAGCCCCACTGGGGCCCTGTGCTGCGCTCCAACCCCGTTCCCCAGGGCTAGCGGCTGCCCGCGTACCGGCCTAAGACTCCTGCAATGCAAAAATGTACACAAACCAAGCCCGGGTGTTTTCTATACCAGAAACCCTTCAACTACAATCTTTGCATGAAATGAAGAAAACTTTCGTCTGTTTTTTCAAAATCCCTTTTCTTTTCTCAAGTTCTAGGGGGCATTTGCACATGTATTTGTACTCACCATTTCATGGGAATGTGGCAGACCCGAGCTGAGGAACAGCGTGGGCAAAGAAGGGAAGACTGTGGTCTGGAGGCTTCCGCCAGCACACACCCTCCCCCCGCCTCCTGCTCCCTCCCCCTCCCCCGCCATTGTAAAATAATCAGAAACTTGTTCAATTTGTGGCAGCGACAATAGTTTTATATTAAAAGAAAAAAATACAGTTTCCATACAGCAAAATCTATACAATATAATTGTTTTATTTAATATAAAGATCACTACCCACAGTCTTTCCATGGTTCCCACCCTCCGAGTTGTTTTCCCTTTATGCATCGGATGCACTAGAGGTAGCTACTGTGTATGGACAAATGAGAAATGAATTCTTTTTCTGGCTGTCCATCTATTTTATTTCAAATAAAGAAAAGTGTATTGGGATTTTGTGTAAATACATCTAGTGATGACATTTTTTCAATGTTTTTAAAAACTGTGTATAGTACTACATGTGCTAGAGTGTTTTCTCAAATTGTCTATTGTAGCAAAACCCTTTTGTGTTAAATCTATTTTATCTCCTTTTTTTTGTTCTCTTGCCACCTTTCTCCTCTTCCTCCCACCTCAGCTCCCGCCTCTCCTCCCACTCCTACAACTAGTACCAATGTACATAGTAATTGTAGTGTTTTAGACTTTATAGAAACTTTCCTGTATTCTGTATATAAAAAAAATCTCAAAAAAAAAAGAACTAGAGTGACTAACGAAAATGAATGAACAGAAGATACACTTCATGACGTTCAATAGAAAATGCTCTTCAGAAAATGAAGTATACAGCATGGTGAAGCATACACTTAAAGTCGTATTATACATTGTTAACCACTTTGCTTGGGATTCAGAGTATGTCTGGTAAAGAGAGACAAAAACCTTTATCTCTGTCTGACAAGGTGTTATAGTTAGGTGACCCGGGAGACAATGGAATACTATTCAGCCACAAGAATGAGGTCCTGTCATTTGCTACAAGATGGACAGAACCAAAGAATGTTGGGCTAAGTAAAAAAAGTCAAGCACAAAAGAAAATATTACATGTTCTTGCTTATATGTGGAAGCTAAAAATGTTGATTTCATAGAAGTAGAGAGTCTAATAAAGCCCACTACAGGGAAGAAAGAGTAGGGAGTGTGGAGGAGAGAGGGATTCAGACAGTGGATACCAAACTACCATTAGACAGCACGAGTAAGTACTAGTGCTCTACAGAATACTAGATTGACTATAGTTTTATCAAATTTCTTATACATTTTAGAAGAACTAGAAGAGAACAGTTAAATATTTCTCAACACAAAGAAAGGTACATGTTTAAGGAATTGAAAACTCAAATTATCTTGATTTGATAACTACACATTATAGACATGTAGTGAATATTACATTGTAACCTGTAAACACATACTCTTCCCATATGTCAACTAAAATTAAAATTAAAGTTAGGCAGACTGATATGTATGACCAAGAGAGGATTTTTATATTATCGTATTTTACGTATTGCGTTCACCACGAGATGTGTAGTACTTGCTGTCTCACTCTCACACATGAGGAGAGAGAAACTGCAGTTGGATGTCAACACAGTCATTATTTCTACTCCATGAAAATGCTTTCAAATGGTGACGGGAGAGAGGAGCGTCCCCACGTGTCTCTCAGCAGATGCAGGTAACCTAAAAATCTTGTGCTTCCCTCCCTGCCCCATGTATTTTTTCTGACAGATGGTGCCATCTTTCAAGGCTGGTGAAAAATGTAAAGAACAGAGCATTAAACATCAATGTGGAAAATCTGATATGTACTTAAGGTTGTCTTTGGTTTAAAAAAATAAGTAGGATCAGTAAAAATGAAGAAAAAAGCAAATAATAGCTACTTAAAAATTCTACCTGTGGATCCTTAGAATTGGTTGGTTCTCTGACTTAAAAAATTAATAAAGCAGAAAGACTTAAATTAAATCTGTCTTGATTTTTTAGTAAGTTTTCACACACCAACCGGAATGCCAGGAGTTGTGTCCCGTATTTGAAGACCTGTTCCAGAAAACAGGGATTAACACTGTCTCTTGCATTTCCAGGGTGCAGAGACACAGTGGGTGAGTTGTACAAAGTCATAAGAACAAAAATTCTACTCAAAGGTTTGATATTAATATTACTATGTTCAGTTATATGATCATCATTTTGTTCTGATGTATGCTGACAATGTGTCTATTTATAGAAATTATGACTTAGTATGAGCTGCTGTTCGGCACTTGGTATGAGTGTCACAATCTCTTGTCCTCAAGAGACCAAGACTTTGGTACGTGAAGGGTTAAATGAAGTACTTAAACCTCGGGAGGCTAAAGCAGGAGGATTGCAAGTTCAAGCCCAGCCCGGGCAACTTAGAGGTGTGCTGAAGACTCTGTTTCAAAACAAAAAATAAAAAAGAGCTGGGGATGCAGCTCAGTATGAAGGTCCTGCGTTCAATCTCAAGTACTGGAAAAGAAAGTACGAAGAGAAGGAAATGAGTACGGGAGTGGAGTGCAGCTCTTGAGTAGCTGCTGCTAGTTTGTTCTCAGCTTGTGGGTAGAGATTGGTAATCATCTCACGAAATGCCTGGTTTCTTTATTCAAGTTTCATTAGTGCCACCCTCTGGCAGGCTGGGTCTGGTGACCCACAGGAAGCGGTGACAGCTGCGCAAGGCTGAAGGGAATTGTTGCGTCACCTCAGATCGGACCAGGCTCGAGGGGGCTTTAGAGAACCTAACAGGAGGACCACTGCCCCTCACCAGGTACAGTTCAACCACAGTGGAAAGGTAGGACGATTTCCTTTTCTATTCCCGGCTTCAGGCTAGTGGAGGCCTGTGTGGGTTTCCAGGCAGGGATATGGAAACACCTGGGTTAGCGTCTACTACAGGCTGAGCTGAGAATGAATGGTGGCCTGAATGTGACGACCCTTCTCGAGGAAAGCTGATCATCACTGTGCATGGGGCATGATGCATAGCATGCATGGTGTGCATGGTGCACGGTGCATGGTACATGGTATGCATGGTAAGCATGGTATACATGGTACCTGATATGCATGGTGCATGGTACATGGTATGCATGGTATACATGGTACATGGTATGCATGGTGCACGGTGCATGGTACATGGTATGCAGGGTGCATGGTACATGATAGGCATGGTGCATGGTACACGGTACACAGGGTGCATGGTATGTGTGCAGCGTCCTGGCTGGCAGTACGAATGGCTCTGTCATGCATCATCTTGCTGGGCAGGCATTTTCCACACGTGGTGGCTTCATTCATTGGTCTCTGAGGAAGAAACTTGGGACCATATCGCTTAGGAGAAAAGTTTTCTACCTAATCATTTATTGCCTGTCTTGTTGGAACAAAAACGATCCAATAGCATGTTTTGACATTGCGCCATGCTGGTGGGTCTTAAACACACCCAGGAAGTATTTGGGACCCAATGTAACCCAAGGTCAGAGCCTATGTAATCCAAGGTCCCAGGTTCACGTTTCATCTTCAAGAGGTTTTGCTTAGAACTGAACTTTGGCCTCTTAACATTATCATCAATATTTCTGTTTCTTAGAGAGAGGTAATGAAGTTACTGTTGGAGTCTATTTTTAATGATCTCAGATCGTGTGAGAGACTATGGACACACGACCAATTTATTTCATTAAGACTTTCAAACTAGAGAGAGACTGTGAAGTATGATCAAACCCAACTTGTTTTGAGGCCCAGTAGTAGCAGCACATAGTAGCCAGATGAGGCAGGTAGATCAGCTATTTATTGCACAATCATGGTGCATGACAAACGCCCTCCAGCTAACTGGATGGCAAAGAGCAATGTCGGGCTTTCCAGTGAAAAACTGCATACTGGTGTACACGGTCTCTCTGGAGTTGGGTGGGTTTGTTCGTTTATATGCGGGCTGATAGACTTGGATGGCTTTTTGCGCTTCAGGGACCCTCAGGCAGTAGTGAGAACACCCCTCAGGCCCTGGTGTTTTCTTTGCCATTGCATGACCTCAAGAGCCCACGATTTAACATCTTTGCCGGTGTCTGAGCTCCATGGCTGGAATCAGATGCAAAAAGCAGGGAAAGATGGTGACTTTTCGGTTTTTTGAGACGGAGTCTCACGACATAGTTCAGGTTGGCCCTAAACTCACCTTGTAGCCCTGGCTGGCCTCAGACTTGCAGTGATCCTCCTGGCTCAGCCTCCTGAGTGCTGGGATTGCAGGTGTGTTACACCACGCCTGGCACTTACCTCAATAGTGCCCTTTCGATGGGTCAAGCTGCACAGTCATGTGGTAGGGGTATACTCATAGGAAAGGGCAGAGATTCAGGGACCCCGATGCAGCAAATCTGTTTCCAGCATACTGTGAAGCAATTAAATAGGCTTGCAGAACCATTTTAAACTGGTGTGGAGCACTGTCGATTGCAGCAATCCATCACTGTGCTTGTGAGGAAGGGGAACATTAGTAGACAGAAAGGGTAATTCAGTAGAGAAATTGAGTTCTCATCTTGGTTTGGCCACAGAAAGCTGACTTATATTGAAGAAGGAATAGGATCATTTTGGGACTAAGGTTTCTTACATGGGAATTGAATTTTGTGTTGTAGGTAGTTTCTGTTCATATGTACTTATAAATTACTGACATAAATGGGTATTTTCTTCTTTTCATACTGGGTTGTGAACTCCTGATTAAAAGGAATAATATGTTCTGTTCACTCTTCTGTTCACACCATTAAAACCTGTAACAGAGCCTGGAACGTAGAAAATGTTTAATTAATATTTCTTGCCTGAGTAATATTTTTGTGAACAAGTACAGCACAGTGTAGATGGCTTAGAGGGCTCTTTGAATGACCCATCCATGTTCTGCATGCCACTTCCTCTTATAAATATGAGCATTCTGTGTCCACATTCAGCATCAGAGAGTTTAATTATATTGTGTACAAAAATAGTGATGATATTCTCCAGGCTCATCCACATGGTCTGATTAGAATTTGTTTTTAAAGGCTATGTCATATTCCCTTGTGCATGTACATAGCCCACGAAAAGTGAATAAGACAGATACCTTGTAATCTCGCTTACATGTGGAATTTGAAAAAGTGAACCTGATAGAGATGGAGGGTAGAATGGTGAGGGTCGGAAGCTGGAGGGGCAGCTGGGACATAAAGAGGTGTTTGGATGTTTGACCAAAGGAAAGAAAGCTTTGGCCTGACCTGAGGAATCAGTTCTGGTGACCTACTGTGACCACAGTTAATAAAGTGTGTTATATATTTTAAATTGCTAAACAAATAAAATTTAAACATTCCCACTATAAACAATTAACACTTGAAGCCATGCTTACATTAATGAGCTTGATATAATCTTTTCACAGTGTCTACATATATCAAAACATCATATGTGCCCCATATACAGTTATTGTTTGCCAATTAAAAACTCAAATAAAAATAATCATAATGCTAAATAGTGATTTTATTTAGAAAGTACTCAGCACTCTTCTAAGTTTTACATGTTCGAGTTAATTTAAGTCACTGAGACACATTATAGGCAACAAATGAAGCTATCCTTAACATTCCTTGGTTTACAATCTTTAAAAACTGGGGCAAAAGATCTTAAAAATATTCAACTGAAGTTACCCTGCATAGGGCTGGAATTAGAACTCAGGCCATTTAACACCCTGTATGCTGAACTGCCCCATGATATCCACTCCTTCCAACGTCATTTTTCATGACCTTGTGGGATTGTGTATCTCACCAATTTGTGTTTTACATCACCAAAGACTGCAGTGAGCCCCTAAAAGGAGCAGCTGAGGATAGTTTGGTCATGGCCCCACCCCAGAAAGATGTCACCAGCCACACAGAACAGTCAACTCGAGGCTCTTCCTGAAGAGGGAGCCCCAGGTCCTAGGGGTAAGTGAACCTCATCTATGGGCTTAGAATTGTGGGAGATGATCATTTCTAGAAAGAACAAATGTCCCTTGTGGATCCTGAGATATGACTGATGGTTCAGGAAATAGCTCTTTAATAGAAAATCAGAGAGGACATAACCTGAATGGAAAATGCATTTCTCTAGAGAATGTAGGAAAGACCACTGTCCTAAACCCTGTGTGACCAGGCTTGAACTTGCGAAGAAGGGACAGAGTCCAGGGGCTTCACCCAGGACCCCTCTCCGGAGTAGGGGATGAGACGAGCTCTAGGAAAAGGATCCAGAGTTTTCTTCCTGGAAACTTTTATGCCTCAGCCTCAGACTGCTTCCTTCTCCCTCCCCAGGTGGCTCACATCCTGATTGGGGTGACAGAAGTGTGCCTATGGGGTATAAACCCGTTTAGTCCTGATCTTGGACATCCTTGGTGTTTTTATGCAGTCTTTGCAATGGCATATCCTATATGGGGACCAGTATTTGTGAGTATGTTGGAATATCTCAACTTCCTCAAGGTTAGAATTGTGCGACTTTTCCTCCCAGCCTTCTCTTTCAAAAACAGGTTATCCCACCTGGGATTTTACGACTTAGAAAAAAACTAGTGACCTAATAACTTTAGGGCACTCGTGATATTTCATAGAAGTACAGGTGCTGAATCTCAAAGCTAAGTGGATTCTTCCATTTTCAGTTCTTTGTGTCCTGAGCTCTGTCTGTTGCTGCTGGAAGAAGAAGGACATCGACCCTGGTAATTGTTCTCTGGATCCGGAAGTTATAAGCAAAACCAGAAGCGCCCACTGTGTCAAGACAAAAGATATGAAATAACATCTGATTCTCTGAAGCATCTCAAGTTGAGGGTCACTGCAAATATTTCTTGTTTGTTTGTTTGTTTTTTTGGTGCCAGGGCTTGAACTCAGGGCCTTGTGCTTGCAAGGCAAGCACTCTAACCGCTGAGCTAAATCCCCAGCCCTACTGCAAATATTTCTGTCAGGAGTTGAGGGTGGGCCTACTTTTCTTACCCTGCAGATCTGTAATTCCATCCCTGGTTTTAGTTTGTGAACACAGAATTCAGTACTTCAGCAACATGTCCTTACACTTAGGAAAGTTAGTTGCGAATGTATCTTCGGCCTCTTTAAACTAAGCGAATGTTTTTATCTTCTCGAAGGAGAACAAACTCAGGAAACAGAGGAGTGTAAGCCAAATGTACCCTTTTCTTCCAGATTAGAAGCAGCCTGACCATGAATACGCTCAGTGCCATCATAGCAGAAATAGGGGCGACTATAGGAACCATAGAAGAGACTACTGCTGTGCCCCATTTGTCCTACCGCCCACATTTAGTAAGTGTTTCTGACTTGCTTTTGTTCCTCAAATTGCTCTTTTCTAAATTTATATTACAGGTCTGAGATGACTGTCCCAGTATAGATCCCAGCCTGTGACCGAAACAGTAAAATCTGGGACTTGAACCTCATGGGGAGAAGTTCTATATTGTTTCTAACATGAGCTTCCAGAATACTTACCTTTTGCCCAGTATTCTACCTTGAACACTTAGGTTAGAAAATCAGCCATTAGGAGATGTCTTCAAAATGTCCAGTTTCAAGCTCCAGTGGAAAGGGAGTATTGTGGTGGTTCATGTCTATCTGCACGGATGGGTGAGTGGGAATTTGGTTCTCAAAACTAGAGTTTTGAAGTCTCTCCAGTGTATGTATTCAAGGAAAGTACAATTATACCACTTTCAGTATATAGATGATTTTTCGCTCTTCAGATGAGGACAAAGTACAAATCCATATAGGGAGGTTATCGTAAATCTTTGAGACCAGAGAGAAATAATTTGAAGCAAACTACAGAGAAAATTTCTAAGTCAGTGGAAATGGTAGGAGATGCATGGTTGAATCTGGGCCCTGGAGTGCCATTTTCAGTAGTTAGTTTAGGGTGAGAATGTACGTGCCTATTTCTGTAATAGAAAAAGAGCCAGTTTGGAATCAGCGTCGGCAGCCCATGGAGATTTATTTATTTGATATATTTATCATCTACCTGTCCCTTGTTTTCTCTTTCTTTACTCATGGAATTTGTTCCAATTCAGAGGCCGTGCCCCGTCGGGACACTGCTCTTCTCCCTGCTGGAATCCAGCATTGCAACCTCCCTCTGTGTTTGGGTGCAAGGTGATCTGCTTCATCACGCAGGTGAGCATCCACGCCTGGTGGGGCGCAGGTCTGCTTCACGCTGCTGTGACGTCTGTCTGTTTCTCTCACTGGGTCTCCTTCTGCCGGACTAATGAGCAGGATGGGGAACAAAGTGGGGGAGGCTTTTAGTTCCATGAGTCTATCCTGAGATTGGAGGAGACAGCAGGACACAGAGGTGGAACAATGACCAATATTTTCATGCGTCTTCATAATACTAATATGAAGTAATACATCTATCTTTCTGTGTGTGTGTGTATGTGTGTGCGTGTATGTGTGTGTGTGTGTATCTGGGACCTTCTATTCAGACTAGTTTTATTAAATATCATCCCTGCCAGTGTTATTAAAACAAATAAAATCCCCATCAGGTTGGCCTTGCCAATGACATTTCATGATCCGTAAGTTACCAGCAATTGTTTTTTCTAATACACTGAACTGAATTGCTCATGAATCCCCCCACTAGCCAAAAAAGCCCAATTACACCTTCAGGATACCGTGGGAGCTGTGTCCACACTTGCAGAGCTCATGTTTGAGAATAAAAAAGTTTCTGGGTGTTCTTTTTTGTTTGTTTGGGTTTTGTTTTTGTTTTTTTAAGACAGGGTTAACCCTATCTTATGCTAACCCTATGCAGTTCAAACTGGCCTTGAACTCATGGCAAGCCTCCTGCATGGTTGTACATATATCGCTGTGGTATGATGATTTTAATTCCCAGTAGAGGAAAAAAAGTGAAATAAATTGGACACACATTGAATTGTTTCTCTGATATGAGAAACTGTAAGTGTGAATAAGGGCAAAGAGGTGTAATAGATATTATATAAAAGGAAGATAATATTCAAAAGAGAGGAGAACCAGAAAGGGAGAAGGGGGAAAAGAAGGGGGAAAAGAAGGAAGGGAAAAAGGAAAGAAAGGGGAAAGGGAAAAATGGAAAAATATATAAAAAAAATACAAACTTGTTGTAAATAAGGAAGGGAGAAGCAGAAGGGAGGGGTGGGAAAGAGGGGGGAAACCAAGATACATCACGTACAGGTACAAAATAACCATGATGAATGTGATCACTATGTATACAATGTACCAATACATGTTCTTGGTAGAAAATAAATAAATAAATAATTGAAAGTACTGTGCATGTGGGAGAACTTGGCAGCAATTTGGTACCTGAGTTCAGGCTGAGACTGTGCAAGAGCCCAATTACAATGTATTTATGGACGAGTTCTAATTATGTTTTTAAAGTGTTCCTGTCACAAAAGTAATCTTCAAACACTAGCTCTTCCCCATGCCAAATTCTCTTTTTCTTTGCAGAAACACAATTTTTCAGGGTGAAGTTATGTTTCCATTCCCTCATTGTCAACCATTAGGGCCAAACACATATATAACACATTTCTAATGATGAATGATATGCATCCTCATAATAAAGAACAGACCACTAAATTCCAACTGTTATTGTTGAATTTTATAATACACATTTTAAATCTTTCTATTTTGCTTTGTATCTTTGAGGCCCTGCACATTTATTCACAATTCTTTGTCCTCGTGCTACTGACCCTTTTGTCATTACGAAGTTTCCCTTTTTCTCTAATAATATTTCCTATCATAAAATACATTATATTTGATATAAATATTATCATGCCACTTCTCTTATGGATACTGGTGTGGGCCACTATGTCTGGCACACTACTACATTTTTTGGTATAACTACTTAGTCTTTTCCCACCATCACTGCATCTGAATGAGAAGTAGGTAGCTCAGAAATGTTCTGCTTCTGATTTTTTTTTTTTGGAGGGTGGTTCTGGGGATCGAACTCAGGGCCTTGCACTTGCTAGGCAAGCACTCTACCACTTGAGATGAATCCCCAACCCCATTTGCTCTAATTTTATCTAATTCATTGTTTGCTCACTAGCAAATAAAGCAAATGCATTCGATGGACATTTAGTAAATACCACACATTGTGCAGGCACATATAGTATTGTTTACTAATTTAAAATAGAGCCAAATAGAGGAAGGAGAAAGAAATGTAAAAGTTGAATTTGACTGTGTGTATTTACATTAAAACAGTGGCTTTTGGACATCCAGGGACTGACTGCTGTTCTATGGTGCTTTTCACGGGCTAAGGAAAGAAGGTGAAGGTAGGTGGTGGAAAAAGCATAAATGTCAACTTCTCGAAGGAAAAAAAATAGCTGAGTCCCCAAAGATGAGTTAAGTAGCAAAGTTAAACAGGTAAATGGATGGGAGGAGTACAGGGAAATAAAATACTTAATGTATAGGGGAGCCTTGTTTTTCTAATGTCAGTAATATCTCTCTGCCTATCTGTTGTTGAAGCTTTATGAAGATGGATGAAAACATTCAAGGACCATTCATGGGGAAAAAACTAGAACATGGCTTGGACTTTTAGAAACACACACACACACACACACACACACATCGATGTTGGATTCTGGTGGTTTCCAGGTGAGGTTCTTGCATTGCAGTCAGGAGGATTTTATGAAATATTTTCCTCTGGATTCGTTGGTGGTGTCAAACCTTCTTTAAATGGTGCAGGAGATGGAGTTTGTGCCATGTGAGGATTTGATGGCAGAATTACCACAACCTGTGAAGCCAATCACAATACCATACATAGTAAGATGCAAAATAGCCTCAAGATTTTCCCTGCTGCCCACTTACTCTCATCATTGTTACTACCTAATCTTTCTTCTATGAATTCAGTCTCAAGATCAATCTAGTGAACGGCTCAGGCGTTCTTCATATCATGCCAGGTCGAGGACACACGTTCAGTGATGGGCTTAGCCTGGGACCCTGAGGGCCACTGCGGGGTCTCAGAGTGAACTGGTCTAACTAGTGGATGATGGTGCCCAACACACTGAGTAGCTGAGGTGTCATGGAAAACGCACAACTCTTCTCCCAAGCTAGTTTGCTCACGCCAGTAAAAGGGCAATGCAAATCATGGTTTGCTGGTCACAAAGAGGACACGGTTAAAGCCATGGTAGGAATCGTGATGAAACTGGAAAAAAATTTGGTCCTTTCATGAAACGTAGTTGGAACTGGTTGTGGGCGGTGAGGGAAGCAGGACAACATTGAGGCTTAGGCATCATGTCCACCAAGGCCAGTGCTCTTCTGGGTTCCACCAGATTAGTGGGAGCATTTCTCAGCTCAATAACTACTCCAGGGCAGGTGGATTCACAGATTAAATTTGTGAATATAGAATGATTCACTCAATGAAATTATAAGATTATTGGTGACTTCACAGAGGCTCACACTCTGTGGCCTTGATAATGCAAACTCATTGTAAGAGCTGATCTGGGTCTCCCTGTTTGTAGAAAGCTGTAGGGGTGCATGATGGGGCTGGCTGGGAGCCCTGGAAGGAAGGACAAAAGGATTTAAATGAGCAACACAGAAACAACCTCATTAAGCCAGTATTACTACACTATTGACATGAGTTTTGTCTGCCGTGGGCCTCAGAGCCAAGAAGCTAATGAGCGTGTATCAGGCTTTTACCAGCCGAGGCCTCACCCTGCAGCTCAGTGCTTGGAGGACACCCAGCTTGACTCTCCCCAGTGCCCCTTCCTGGATCTTCCCCCCTTCCAGTTCCCACTTGTTTCTCTGTGATCTGTCTGCTCAGCATCTGCAGGATCTGCTGCAGGGCTGAAGGGGGCACAGCTGACAAGTTTCTTCAATGTAATGTGATGATAAAGTACACTCTGGCATCACCAGGGAACTGTCCATGGTGAAGTGCTTACAGATCTGAACTGAGAGAGGATGTCCTGTTAGCTGGTCAGAAGCCGGGAGGAAAGCTTTTCTACAGCCGTTATAATAGGCAGAATTCTGAGGTGACACTCGGCGGCCCACATGCTGTGACTGTCTTCGGTTGGGTATGGACGGGACCCACGGATGTGATGCAAGGTTTTTCCTATGAGGCTACTGATCAGGTGACCTTCGTATATCAGGAAGGACGTCATTCTGGACCAGCCTGATCTCATCTTGTAAGCCCTCTGAGAGCTTGAAAGAGCAAGATATTTGCTGTCTTTAGAGAAGTACACTGTCATGAGTTCCACGCCTGAGAGCAAATGGGTTCTGCCACGTGAGTGTGGAAGGTGGCCAGAAGCTTCAGGTGAGTCCGCAGACCTGGCCGAGTCCCTGAAGGCTGCTTTGTAGGATCCCAAGCAGACCCGCACAGAATCTTGACCCACAGCAACTGAGGAACTATAAATGTGCGCTGTTTAAAACTCTAGGTTTGCATACCTGATGACACAGCAACAGAAAATGACTTAAGACATCCTCAAATGAAGGCCAACACTCACCCCACCCAGGTTACAACAAATAACTTTGCATCCAAAGGCAGAGAGTGTCACGGCAATGCAGAATTCCAGCAGACTTAAAATGAACACCATAACTTCCAGACCCTAAAAATCAATACATAACAAAGAAACGAGAGGAGATATCAGGTTCCAGCACTTACCACTAATTATGATGCATGCACTCACCAAGAGTCTGGGAACTCGGCTCCCAGTTAATCTATTGGCCAATTTTTGACCTACTGAACGTCACTATGCTCTGTTTTCACAGGTGAAATACTCAGTGTTTCCCCTCATTTACTACATCCCAGTGCCATTGTGGGCACAGAATGTGAAAATGCTTTAAAAAGGTGGTGGTGGAGAATGGCAACGTAACTGTTGTCTTAGTTTTTTCAAACACTAAAAACTCCAGGTTGATGTTACAATAATATGATCTCTTATCTCAATGATTATGGGCAAGATAATGGTTGATTTATAATGTCCACATTCTACTGTCCAGAATTTCAAGATATGTCAGATGATATTGCAAAAGGGAATTAAGTTTACAGGCATAATTAAGGTTGCTTATTACCTAACATAGGAATATCCTGGATTATTCAAGTGAATCCAAAATATTCACAGCCTGCTTTGTATGTGGAAGCAGAGGCAAGAAGAGTAACTTAGTTTAGACTAATGGTTAGTCTTTAGTAAAAACTAACTCAAGAGATTATTTTGGTTCAAATGTTCAAAATTTATCTAGGATTCTGTAGGAATGAAATAAGTGATTACTGCATACTAAGAAAGAATTTTGTTTCCACATTTAAGTAAGGGAAGAGGACAAAAAAGGAATAAACTAAATGGCAAACTGAAAGTCTGGAAGCTCATATGTATGAAAGATTAACAGAAAATTTGGTGGTGAAAATGGTGAATAGATATTTTAATAGTGAGGATTAAATTGTACATTTCAGTCTGCTGTGATGTGATACAAGAAGTCTTCTTCTTGCCTTTAAACCTCTGACCCAAAACTTCAAAAAGTCTCATTACTTATAAAACCTTGTATTAGGTGGAAATACGAAGAATAAAGCAGCTAGGAGAGTATTTAGCTGAGGGAAAGTGTTGCAAAAGGGTAGTTAACTACAGAATGGAAAATGAGAATCTGCAACAGGTCGGTGTTGAGATTAAAAGTGGTTAACCCGGCAAGAACATCCAGGGACATCGAGAAGGGCCCTGGGCAATGCACCACTTGTAAGACTATGTTCACGACAACTTTATTTTGTTGTTAAAGAACCATGCGACTCCATCAGGCTCTACTAGGAAGCCCCAGGGACACACAGGGACTCACATATGCCTTCTAGCTTTAGAGGGAATGACAGTACATACTGATCAGTGTCTCAAAATTGTACGGGAAAGATGGTGTAAAATGCCCAGCACAGTATCAATGAAGGAGCAGGTGTTCTATAAATATGAGCATTCTTCTCTCTTGCAACCATCTCATATAAAGGAGAAATAGACATGAACCCAACTTCTAAACTAAATATTGTTCTGTTTTTCAATCAACTTCAACTCCTTAAAGTAACTCAGCAATTTCAGAAGGTTGATTATTGGTTCTGCCACGGTTATTCATTTTTTAGACTTGTTTCTGCCATGAAAAGATGACGAACTTACCATTACAATGAACAAAGTCAGGAAACAAATATCTGGCATCTGAACCCGGTTACAGATCGGGTTTTCAAATGACAAAATATTCATGGTAATCGCAGTAAGTATGATCCCCAAGGCTGCCAGCACAGAACTGGTGACGTTCAACCCCAGGCTGCTCTGGATCTGAAAAGGGATGAAAAGCCATTAAAGAACACAAACTCATCCTCAGGTATTCTCCATCCATCCCCTTGAATTTTCCACTTCTTTCCCAACATGTTCCATCTTCACTATCTTGATTACTTCAGGAGTCACTATGCTAGACATTGGCTTGAAAGTTTTGTTTTAAATTTGTTTTATTGTGTAGTATCATTACTAGCAATTTCTTTCTTTAAATTTCATGTACTTTCTGGATGTGGTTGAAATGAACATATCGGTAAGTCAATAAATGTTAAGACACATCAGTACTTGATGCCATTATTTTAATTTTATTTATTTATTTAGGTGCCAGGGATCAAACTCAGGTCCTTGTGCTCGCAGGGCAAGAGCTCTACCACTGAGCTAAATCCTCCTTGATACCATTATTGTCACAGGCAGGAATCCCAAACGCTTCAAGGTTTGCCTGACAGAAGCCACTTGCTATTTCCTGTCCATTAATTCAATTTTCCATCATCGTGCCAAAATATCTAAGAAAATCAGCCTAAAGAGGGAAGATTTATCTGGGGTCTCCGTGTCAGAGGCACTAGACCATGGTCCACTGGCTTCTCAGTTTGAACCTGAGGTGAGGCGGAATAATCATGGCAGAGGAAACTGCTCACCTCACGGTGGACAGGATGAAGAGGGAGGGAGGAGCCTGTGTTGACGGGCTTCCTCCTTTTTCCAGTTTTGCTCCATCCTAGCACTCGGTTTATTGGATGGGCCTCCCACAGTGAGGACAGGACTTCCCCTCAACTTGCTGTCCTACATGCCATCATCTATGGAAACTGCTCCCCACAGACACTTTGAATTGTGCTTTGCTAATTTCCTAGGCGTTTCTCAACCCAGCCAAGCTGACAGTCAAGACTAACTGTCACAGACCTTTTCCCAAAGAGGCGAGCAAAAGGTCAGCAAGTACCTGAAGAAATCACTAAGCAAGAGTGAAATTCAAATCAAAGCCATAATTATATCTCATCCCCAGTTTTGCAGATGGCTTTATCAACGTGACGAAAGATGGCATGTGGTGGTGAGGATGCAGAGAAAATAAACCCTTAAACACTGTTACTGGAAGTGTATTGGTACTGCTATCAATGGAGACGCTATGGAAAGTCACCAGAAAATCAAAAATAGAGCTACTCTGTGACCCAGCTTCACTCTTCTGGACATATACTCCAAGGAAAGGAAAGCATGATTTCGTACAGACATGTGCACATGCATGTTCCTTATAGCACTATTCCTACTAATAAGTGTCAGAAATTGGGATATTTACGCTTCTCTCTACATATATGTAGATATCACATATGTATGTATAGATAAATTTAGATAGATAATTAATAGATAAATATAGATAATTTTAAAAATAGATAATTATAGATAGTTTATAGATAAATTATTTTTCAGACTTAAAAAGGAGGAAAATCTTGCCAGTTACCACATGAATGAACCTGAGTCTACCAAGTGAAATAAGCAAAACATTTATGTGTAAAACCCACAAAATTTGAATTCATAGAAGCAGAGGGGGAACATGGGAGATGGAGTCAAAAAGTATAAAGTTTTAGTTAGGTGGGAGTTAAATTCTAGACATACAATATACATCACGATGACTGTACTCAGTAATGTATTGTATACTTGAAATTTGCCAATAATACAGATTTTAAGGTATATACCAACAACAAAAGTTCACTATGTGAAGAGAATGGTACACTAATGAGTCTAATAGTGGTAATCATATATCTACATCTATAGCTATCTATCTGATTACAAAACATTACAATGAACACTTTAAATATATACATTTTTATTTTAAAATGTTTTTAGGAAATAAAGTTACATTAAAATCTGTTTCTAGTGTGGAAGTGTGCATACTTGTCCAATATATCCATGTCGAGTAGGAAAAAACTGAAGAAAAACGAAGTGGAAATATTGCTCACCATGCCTTTTGTGGTTGTTGCTCCTGCTGCAATTGACAAGGAGCCTGAAATAATAAACTAGGAATAAAAGAAAAAATGCACATAAACTTTAAACAAATATATTTGATCATAACTAAAATTTATTCATACATTAGACAGGTACATTGAACAAATTAATAGCCTTAACCAAGTGTGCAAATAACTCTTCCTTTACCTAGAAGTGACGGAAGAATTCTAACAGATGGACTTTGGGGGGAAATTTATTGATCTTTCAAAGCATGTCTAATTGCAGTGATACCAAAATTGTCTCAGAATATTGAAAAGTAATTCTTCCAAATTCCAGATAAGAACTCTAATGTAGTTCCAAAATTGGATATAATATTAGAAATAAAAAACTGAAAATTACCTTCTTTTGAATTATCTTTAAAAATTGCAAATAAAATAATAGCAAAGACATATTTAAGTTCTTATTAGATGATGACTAGAATATACTAGTTATTTGATTTGATCAGTTAAGCAAGTATTTTGCTTTTAGCTTATATGGCTAGAGTCAATTCAGACTTTCTGCCTTAAAATATTCAACTCTTCTGAGTTTCTAGGTTTGCATTCCAAATTTAATATTAAAAATCTCAAAATGTATGTTAATACCAAAATCACTGGAGAGGTAAAATAGTTTGATAAACCTCCTCTACGAATTTTTAATGCTGAAATGTAGAAATAATTCATGTAAACTTAATTGGATCTGGGCAAAAATCTTATACAGGGAATCAAACATCACATTTTATGAAATAAACCATGAATGTGTATGGAGTGCCTCTAAATATACAGATATTTTTGATACTAAAATATTAGTATAATTTTTTAAATTAATGGATAAAGGGAGAAAATTCATATTATAATTGTGATTTTAATGGGAAAAATGAATTATGATGTATTATGCACAGGTACAAAATTCCCTATGATGAATGTGATCATATGTATGTCAAATATATACCAATATTTGATCCCCAGCATGAAAAAAATTATGTACTGATAAAATTAATTAAAAATAATACAAGTCAACATTGTAACATTACTGATAAAATATGAAGAACTGTAATTTCCATAATATGGTGGAACATCTAAATTGGTAGTCTTTTTCATGTTTAATAGGGAAATACTAAGCCCAGTCAAAATTAAGATGAGAATTTAGACTATTATGTAATACTACTCTGGGAATATGGATCAAAAGGTTATATAAGAAAACATTTGGAACAAATACTTAAAATTAATACTACTTAAAGATGAATATGATCTGTTGTGGTACAACATCAAAAATGATCAATTAAAAACTATTATAGACTGTAAGAAAATTTAGTATGCTACATGGGCATCTACACACGGAACACATCTACATATAAACAAGATTTGGGTTTATGTGTTAACGTTAAGATTAATGAAAGTATTTTATTTACCATAGCAAAAAATATAGAGTTGTCCCTTCACATCCACAGGCCTCTGCAGATAGAGAGGGCTAACTAAAGAATGTGAACAGCCACAGATTTTAATGTAGGATTCACTGGAGTCCCACAACCAATCCCCTGTGGATATGCACACATATACATGCACACACACACAGAGGTCACACACATACAGAACATACATATGAAAACATACACACGTCTAACTTATGCATGACATCTATACATCTATACATATGATATCTCATAGAAACAAATTTCAAAAACTTGACAAGGAATATTAAAATTACATGTAACTAAAGCTTCACAATGACCCAAAAGTATGCAAAAGAAAATCTCAACAAATAATGTGGGTATAGTTTTATGGGGTTCTGGTAAAGGACTTATACTGATAACGAAAGGCCAAAAATGAGAGAAATTCACAATTTGTTTTGGATTTTTCTATGTTATACATGATAAGGAGGAAAAACCATGCAGTTTATAGGCAGGGTTTGAAAATAAGATACGAAGAACAATAGAAGTGACCCCTGTTTCAGCAAGGGCTTTTCTAGAGGGCACCCCTACAATAGTCTATGAGATAACGCAGCTGACAGACAGCTCTTGCCATGCCAACCCGTGCAGAGTGGCCTGAAATGCACAAACTGGAGTCCAGTATGGGATTGGAAAGGAAACGAAGCAGTCGTCAGGCAATGAGAGTTGTTAGATGCGTGCATTTTTCAAATGGTGTCGTCCCTACCGCGTGAGCCCTGATCCCTGTACTTAAGAGTAGTGTGATTGAGTTCCTCAGTCTAAGTCCTAGTTTCTTCATCCATACAGTGAAGATAATGAGAAATCCTTCCTCAAAAGTCTGGTGATGGTTGGAAACCATATTGCACACACAAAACACTTGCTAGAGTACCCAGATCACAGTGGGGTTTCATAAACGGTATTACTGGTGTTGAAGTACAGTGTTTGATATGGAAGGTGTTGTGCAATGTCCTGGAGGCAGATCAGCACTCACTGTCTTCAGATCTTGCAGGCCTGTCCTTAAAATCTATTGCATTCCCACCTTTACGGGTAAGTGGGAATCTCACAACACTTGAATTTGGTTTCCTGATTCTAACGTGTATCCAGTATACACATTTTATTATTCTTTCCTTAGTAGACAAAATTTGATATTTTATATACTCTATTTATATTCTCAAGCTTTAAGAAAAATTCTCTTATGTCTTAGGGGAAAGATTTTGAAATTCTAACTTTAATTGTAGTTATATCAAACTTCGAAAATAGAATTTATTAAAAAGCTATTGCAGCTGTTAAGATGACTGTTTGCTAAGGTTTGATACGACGAGTTGGACACTATAAATGGCTGGTGTCTCATGTGAATCTAATTCTTCCTTGCCAAAAGACTCTTGTTTTGTTTCTCACGAACTTCAGGGAAGTGGGAACTCTTCCAAGCCACAGAGGTGGGTCTTGATTAGATCAAGTCAATAACGACAAGTCCATTATTCATAGCTGATCTGAGAACATGCATATAAAATATTCATGAACACGATGTGTCTGGCCTGTTACACTCTGCCAGCAACCTTTCCGGAAGTCCTTGTACCACTGACCCGACTCCTGGAAATGACTGAACACAGGAGTTCTTACTGTGAAGTGAGGGTGGCTTCAGCCTTCAAGCCTTCGTGCTTTTGGTCTTGGTCATGTGCTTCTGCCATATGCCCTGAGTCACGCACATAAAATGTTTCATCTGCCAAGCTTTCTATGAATTTTATATTATTATTACCATTTTAAATATGAGAAAACTGAGTCAAAGAAACATCAGATGCCTTTCTCAGATTTATAGACCTATAGGATAGTGTCAAGACAGGAATCCACATTTCAGGCTATTAACAACGATGTTACCTCCAGTTATATCAAAAAGGGTTTTACTCACCATCACTGACCCCCAAATTGGGTAGGCCAGGTTGAATACAATAGGATGTGGATCAAAAGCTGGCACTATGACACTCATTATTATTATTCCCAAGCTGAAGTTTATCAGCGCAATCAGGATTTGCACACACTAGAAACGATGAAAAATAGTAAGTCATTATTTATGACAAAATGATGCCTATTCCAGCTTTTTCCCAACTACTAAATTATGCTCATTTCCCATCTTTTGATATAGTCAGATCGTCTTCTGTATATTCTGCTGTCTTTTTTTCACATAAAGTGTCCCTCAGATGTGTCACTGCTCCAGTAATTTCAAAGCTACGAGGAGTTTGCCAAAACCTGCCCAGAAGTACTTTTAAGCCCACGATGCTGCTTCGCCCACAGTTGTTCTCTCCTTTGATACATGCTCAGAGAGGAATCATCCAGGATTTGAGAAGCATTTGTTCTATCAAGGAGTAATACGCTGAAGAAAGGAGACTATACATACAAGAAACAAAGCAGAACGAATAAGGCATCCATGGGACTGGGGACTGAGAACATGGTTGTAATTACAGGGTCCAAGGTGAGGGGAGCTGGAGTATCCCAGAATATTAAAAAGGATCTATATGAAATAAAATAAAAACAATTTATCAAAATTTTGAAATACAGTAAAAACAATGCTTAGAGGATTGAGTTCATGTATTAGGTAGAAAGAAAGATCTAAAAATCAGTCACTTAAATTTCCACCTTGGGACACTAGAAAAAGAAAAGCAAATTAATGTTAAAGTAAGAAAGGAAAAAAATGTAAAAATTAAATCAAAAGTCAGTGAAATGAAAATAGAAAATCACACAATACACACAATTTATGCACAGTTTATAAAACTAAGTGCTAAAAACTGTCTTCAAAGGTACATGAGCCGGGCATAGTGGTGCACTCCCATAATCCCAGCACCCAGGAGGCTGAAGCAAGAGTATCCCATGAGCCCGAGGCCAGCCTGGGTTACATAGGGAGACCCTGGCTCAATAAATAGATAAATAAAAATAAAAAGTATAAATGAAACAATGACTTTAACCAGGCAAATCACGGAAAGAATATCAAAGCCATAATGTCCTGGAGTGGAGGTGGGGGACTTTAGGTCCCATAAGACATTAACAGATAAAAAGGAATGCTATGGACAATTCCATTACCCAAAACCTGCTGAGCTAGATAAAATGAATCAGTCACTTCTCGAACACACAATATGCCAACACTCGAAAGGCAATGTGTTGTGTATTCTAGCTGCATGAGTTCCTGGAAGAGGCAAAGTGTAGGATGGTAAAGGATCCGGGGGTTCCGGGCTTGGAACAGCGGAGACAGGATGGACGGACAGAGCACAGGCTTTTCAGGGCGGTGGAAATACTTCGTATAAGACTGCAATGATGGATACGTGCCATTATGATTTGTCAAAGCCCACAGGGTGAGCAACCTGCAGAGTAAACCCTAATGCAAATGACGCACTTTTGGTAACTCTTCGTGCCAGTGTGAGGTCGTCAGTCTGGGCAACACAGCACTTTGGTGACAGAGGCTGATGCTGGGAGATGTGTGTCGGGGGCGGTGGACAGATGACATGTACGCCTTCTTCTGGACTTTGCTGTGAACCTAAAACTGTTGTAACACAGTCTGAAATACATATTAATATGTTCAAAGTTAACCCCAGTGTATGTCAACATATAACGTATGTTATAAATAGTAATTATTTTCAAAATGAAAATTAGAATACTGGAAAATTAAAGGATGTAATGCACCCACGATGATTTTCTTCCTGGTGGTTTCAAATTCAGGGTAGAGCTAAACCCCAGTAGGCAATGTACTCTCTCCTTCTCTGAGGTATTTTTCTTTCTAAATTCTCCTTTCTGTTTTGGCACATTGACCTGAGAGTCCAGAGAGCAGTGCTGAAAGAAAAGAAGATATTCCGTCCTCTGAGGAGCTGGCTGTGAAATTCTCGAGAAATAAGGAACGCAGCTCCTCAGCTACTGGCGGGCAAGTGAGGGGCCACCTGCCAGCACACACAGAGCTTTTTCTTTTCCTGTTTTTTTTTTTTTCATCTGGATGACCCACAACCTAAAATAGACCCGAAGTCACTGTAGTTTGAATATAACTAAACTGGAAGCACAATGTGGTAGAACATAATACCATTTTTCAACGGTGAGTCCTGAGAATCAAACGCTGATGACTCTATCACTGGTCGATGTGTTCTGAGGCGGGTGGGACAGAGTACTGGACACCAGATCGACCAAGCGCGGGCCCAAACACCACTACTCTCCTCTCAAATCTGCAACTGACTTACCCCAAGGACTTTGGGTTCCCCTTTCAAGAACTTCTCTGCCATCCGTCTCCGTGGAAATGAGTGTAGAGCAGCGGGCTGCCCCAGCTGCCCCAGAGCGGGGCTGGCGTCCAGTGAGGTGGTTTCCATTCCTCGCGCGGTTGTCATGGCAGCAGGATGGAAATACAATTGAGGATGAAGTCCTGCCGAAGACAAGAAAGGAACGTGACACTTTGAAGCAGGTTACTCCATGAGGACAGACTACAGTCTACGCTCCTTCCTAAATTATAATACCTGAGCCCAGGAAGTGAAAGGGTGACACATTAGAGAGAGGGACTCCGTATTCAGATCTTCACGGCCCCTTTGAATAAGTGTTGCTGGCTGTGAAGCTTACTAAGATTCGTCAAGACCCAGTTGGTTACAGTATCACTTATGCTTCACTGAACCTCATAGAAATCTTAGGTTTGGACATGTGTGCCCTCTCAGTAGCACAATATGGAAGAAACTGCAGTGTCCAAATTTGCTATAATCAGGAAGAGAATTCACATTTAGCCAGAAAGAATTATCAAGCTGTTTGCAGTTGATATACCAAGAGAACCACACTGTTAGATATCTGCCAAAGATTGATACAAGTCAGGAGAGTGAAGGTTAACTTCAGGGAAATATAGAGAAAAAGATGAATAATATATTAATCACCTAAAACATTAATTTTAGTAACATGTATCCTCAAAGATATGGAAAGCTGTATGTAAAAAGAAAAGAAAATGATAGATCATAAAATAAATGTTTTAGACATTTAGACACATATAATAATAAAGAATACATTATAAGAATGAGTTCGACAGAATTAGAAACACAAATTAAACATAACCAAAAATTAGTGTTTATCCTCTTTTCACCCAGAAAGTTTCCAAACACAGTTTGGCGAAACAGATATACAACTCCATTTATTTACAAAACTGGGAGATGACTAAAATTCCTGTAAATTAGAGGACGTGATTGATAAAAATGAAGGCTGACAAATTTGTGTGGAATTACAGAGACAGCACCAAGAGCAGTACACCGTGGCCACAGATTTCAGAATGCGCTTGCCAAACATAAGCAGATCCCTGGGAGTACAACATATATTATAGTTTATAAACTTGGGAGTGAGTTTACCAGTTGGTAGCTGCTATTTTCCAGAGTTTTGAGAAGCATAGAGAACAGGAGAAAAGGAGAATCCCCCACCCCGAAGCCAAAGTCCTTGGAAGTAATCAGTCTTGTAATTCACCGGAAGCCACCAAGAAGGACTCCAGTTTCTTTGGAACACCCCCCCCCCGCCCCACTGCACAGATTGAGATCAACTGATTTCCTCATAACAGCCAAAGACTGCTACACTGTTAATTCACTTCTCTTCTCCAATTTCCTGTATCTCACTTGAGGAAAGAGTGCATCGGCACAATTTCCTCCAAGCTGTTTCCAGGTTTCTACAACACTAAGAATCTTCATGGTGACTTCTGTTAGCAGATGTCCTCATGAAAAGCTTTTGTGTCATGGCTCAGGTGACCCAAGAATGGTGCCAAAGGTGACTCGAGAACCAAGTCAGGCTGCTATGTGTCTCAGGATCAGTCTAAGTGCCTTAGAATGAGGACCCTGCTGTTACCCTACCTCATCCCTGCCAAATTATGCCAGGGAGAGATCTTTTCTTAACTGCTGAATTATAAAAATAACAAATCAGTGACAAAGAATAGAGTATAGAGAAGAAGGGACATATAGAATACACACAAAACAATTAGCCAGAAGTCTGAAATATTGCTTTCATTTGTTTGATAGCCCAGGAACTAGAGAACAAACAGCTATGCACAGTACCAGCTTTGGCCTGTGTCCTCGCCTTTTCTGGCTCCAGTCTTTGCACCAAAGACTGTTCCTCAAATGTTCCAAGTGGACATTTAGAGAAGCACTCAACCCTTCCCAATACACTGGTGCCAGCTGGGAACCAAGGCGAGTGGCCTTATTTTTCTAGGACATTCCCCAGTGTCCTAGAACCATCCACAAAAGCCCCACATCCCAGGCAGGCACATCCCCAAACCTACCTTCCTCCAGCCTGCAAGGTGTACTGTGTGTGCGAAGAGGGCCAGAGTCTGGTGAGAGTCTCAGTTCTGTGCCCAGATACCCTCACGATCCCTCGCACCACACTCCACTCACTCTCAAACTGCGTACTCTTAGCACTTTTTCTAAGTCTTGAAGGCTGTGCTGAAATGCTAAATTTCTGAGAAAAACAACCAGTTCCTTTTATTTTTTATTTTTTATTTTTTTGATGTTGTGGTGGATCAAACCCTGGGCCTTGCACATAGTTCCTTTTTTATGTTGGCTATGTGGACTGTTTGGAGTCTGGAGAGAGAGAGAGAGAGAGAATGTGTGTATTGTGAAATTTGCTGAGAAAGTAGTAGCTGCCCCTCACATAGTTTCATGTAACAGTAATTGTAGTTATTGCTGGGACTGTGTAGCCCGGGCGGCAGGCTCTCTTCACTTTTTATACGACGCCAGCTTTGGGTAACTGTTTCCCACGGGGCCATGTGTTCATTTGTCTTGGAGAACTATTGCTACACACTACAGGTGAAATGGGGGGCAGCGAGTGACACAGCTTCTGCTCCCCAAGGAGTCTACTGACAGTAGGGTAACAGAGACCAGGAAATAAGTCGTATAAACCCAGCATAACCCTGTCTCTGCAGGGAGGAATGTGCTTAGCGCTCAGAGGAAGATGGGTGACCCCCTACCTTGGGAATACAGAGGAGATGTCCTGGAGGAGGGGTCGTCTAACCCTGGTGAAAGAGCAGGAGACATAAATGGAAGGGGAGTGAGGGACGGACAGCATTCTGGACAAGTCCAAAACAACAACAACAACAACAGCAGCAGCAGCAGCAACAGGCCAAGGGCAGGGCAGATCCTGGTGCAGACAGAAACAGACAAGGCTTCAGAATCAACATAGAAAAACATAGAGTAAGCAGTCGCATGCCTCGGGGTCTCAGTCATTTTTCAGGACTGTCCCAGTGACTCTGGACTGCCATGACAGGACACTGCAGGACAGGTGCTCAAACAACGGGAGTCATGTCCAAGAGTCCTGCCAGCACAGCCGGCTCTGGGGAGGGTGCGAGAGCTCTTCCTGGGGGAGGTCACCTGCACACTGAATCCTCACATGCTGGAGAGCAGAGAGAAAAGAGAGTGCTTGTGCCTCTTTTTATGACAGCATTGACGCTGCCTTTGAGGACACCAGCTTGCACCCTCCTTACCTGTGAAAGGTCCCGCCTACTAATATCAACCCTTCGAAGGGTGGGATTGCAACACGTGACTTTGGGAGGACAAGAACTTGTCCTAGTAAGGACTTTGGAAATTATTCGGAGTCATGGGAATTTATACAAAATCTTCACATTAGTAATATGCAGTTGACTTATGGGTACCCTGCCCCAGCTCACACTCCTTGAATGTGCGTCTACTTGGGTTTTCACACCCGAGCTGTGAGGTGGACGCCGTTTTATACCAATTTTCCAGAAGATAGAACTGAAACTCTGAAACTGTCACGCAGCCAATATACATGAGATTTAAATCCAGTTTTTCCAAATTCCAAACACAATGCGATCTAAATTCTGGAAGGACTTGAAAACAGAATTAAGATGTGTTATGTACATGTACCAATTCCCCGTGAGGAATGTAATCATTATGGGCTGCAAACATGTACCAATAAAAATAAAAACTAAAGATGTTTAAAACAACAACAACAACAACAACAACAACAACAAAGAAAGTAAAAATGTGTTTTAGAAATAGTGTCCTAGCTGCCATGTAGACAAACAACAGGAATAAGCAATACTGAAGTTGGAAACACAGAGTCACGGATGCTACGGTTCTCTCGAGGGGGACCGATGCTTAGCTGACCCCCCTGTGGCACTAAGATGGCGGAGGGAAATGGAGGGGCCACAGGGTGCTTATGACACAATGGGACACATAAGGTCCGGGGAGAGGACAAGAAAGCACGGTGCTTGGATTCTGGTTCAGGGAAGTGATCTTTCTCTAGTACGGCAGACAAGGGCAGGATCAGAAGTGCAGGAACAAACTGAAACTGGGGACGTGCTGAGCTTGAATTGTGTACAGACCTCCAAGAAGGGGCCGGCAGTGAAGAGCTCAGCAGCTGGAAAGTGCTGGAGTGCAGGAACACAGTGACGGAGGTGAGCCAGGCGACCGTCACATGCAGGAATGAGGCCACTCGGGGCCCAGTCTGGAGGCAGAAATGATCAAAACCTTTGAAGGGAGGTAAACCCTTACTAGCACAGGTAGGATTCCTCAGGTGAATAAAAAGGAGGGTAGCTGGGAAGGTAGGAAAGTGCAGGCTCCCAGGAGCCATGGCCACAGTGTCTCTGACTTCACAGGACAGGCAGAGGGGCCACCCCGAGACTGCTGCAGGGCAGAGCACGTGCGGTCCAGCTGGCAGCTGGCAGGAAGTGTGCCCGCTGAGCAGAGGAGGGAAGTGGAAGCCGAGCCAGTTTCTGCTTTTAAAAAGACCCCGTGGTTGGAACATCATGCCAGGTAGAGAGCAGCTGGCCATGGAGCCAAGGAGGTCTGGGCCAGGACACCACTGGGTGGCCTCTCACCACGGTGCAGAGCCCTTTGACCCAGCTGCTGCCTCCCCACCTGGAGGCAGTCAGCACCTGCCAACCACATCTCCGAGCATACCGATCGGGGAGCTCCAGGACTCGGGCACCACAGTCCAGACCAGCCCATGGGCTAGGCAGGATGGAGGATTGGTGGGTGTCTCTGGCTTCAGCTCTGTGTCTGATTCCGGTGCAAACCCCACACCTCTAACCTAAGCTATGGAGTGTGCATCTATGAATCCAGCCCCTCCACAGACAACTTCACGTTAGCAGCTGCCTGTTGGCAAGGAGGGTGGAGCTCAGCTGGTGGACTCGCCCGAATGGTCCCATCTACTAGAACAGGGTCCGAGAAGGAGCACTGTGGCTTGACCCTTAATATCAGGGAAACTCCAATATCAGAAGTCTGGGGAAGACCCATCTCTGTTTCAAAAGCTCCACAAGGAGTAATGGGAGTCTTGCTAGTGCTTTCACTTCTGTTGTGTTTTATTGGTTTTCTTATGTTTTTCCTCATGAATGGTTATCTAATTATATATGTGTTTTAAAATTCTTTAATTGGACTTTTTCTTCCTTCCTTTTCTTTGTTCTCATTTTATTAATTCTCTTTTCTTTGTCTATTTTTTGTACTTCATCCTTTAAATATATGGACAATGTTGCATGATACTCTTTTCTTCTTGCTGTCTCTTGTCATATCTTCTGTCTCTTCCTTCCTCCATTTTATATGTAATTTAGTATGAATGTTGCTATCATTAATACCAAGTTTTTTTTTTTTTTTGGCATATTCTACATTAACATTTCCCATTTATTTTTTCTAGGTTAGAGGAATTGTATTGTCATTTTCATTATATTTGGTTTGTCTTCCAGTTTTATTCGAGGCGAGTAGTTATTCTGCCCTCTCAAAGTGGGGCTGAGGGTTGGACCCAGCACTTGGACATGTTGACACTGTGGCAAACCTGCAGCCCAGGGCTCCTCATGGAGACAGCTGCTACCAAAAAGAGCCTCACAGAGGGAGGAAGAGTCGTCCATGATGAATAAATCTTAACACGGAGAAACAAACATGAGGAAAAAGGACAAAATGACAACTCAAAGTCTGTAACTTCCCACTAACTGAAGCCAGAGTCATCAGAGTGGGTGAAACGCTAGAACTGTGGTCTCCCACCCATCATGGGGAGCACGGTGTCTGACTAGAGGTTCAGCTTGCCGTGTCAGTGGGAGGAGACAGCTGTGGAATCCTAATGCACAACTATCTCATTGTCTTGGCCCTCCACCGTGTTTCATAGGCCGAAATCTATTTTATCTGACATGAGTGTAGCCATCCCACTTCTCTTATGGTTGTGGATTTTATGATTCTTAGCAGATGTAAATAATGGATAATCTGTGAGTGATGCATGATGCCTCCTCACAGTGACACACGGAAATGCAGCAAAGGGCCCCGATCACAAGTGTGTTCGTCTATCTACGGTCAAGTTGGGTTCTCCAGGGAGGCAAATCAGTGCTGTGCTCGCACTTCTCATTTATCTGGGAGGGAAAAGTGCTTCTCGTTAACATCACAGGTGCCATTAAACTCAACGGTGTGGAAACAAAATGGCCGTTAATTCCAAACTGCCATGTAGCAAATGGAAGACAAAACAAGCTTTCTATGCAGCTGAGACTCCCTCTTTAGAGTCCTCTACAGACTTCTAGTTTTTGAAGAAATGAAAGACTCGACGAGAGGGATCATTTTTTACATCCCAGAGGTTTATTGGGGTTAAAACTCATTTCAAGCACAGAGGATCACATAGGAGTAGGGAAGTTGGGGTGGATAAAAATCAAGATAACCGAGCATTTTCTGGGAAGTACCTTAAAAATGTTGTTCTGTCATGTCTCAAGGGGGACAGTGTTGTCATTTTACTCAGGCGACAGAGACACTGCTCCTTGGAAGACAGGACATGGCTGCCTGATCCAGCAGTACATGCTGCTGACAAAAATATTGCTTTATCTCTGCTGCACAGACAGCCCCAGTTTTCCGTGCCAAACCCTTACACCTCCCTCCCTCACTCTTTATAAAGACAAACTGGAATTTCTCTTTGCATAGCCCCCAAGGTCGCTGCTAATAAAGTGCATGCTTTATATTTATGGGCTTATTCTGAATTATACATGTCAGCTTCTGTGGTTCATAGAAAGCCTGCATGTAGGGTGAATGAGTTGAATTAGTCCCACGGACAGAAAAGATGTCAGTATTCTTCTCTATTTCACTTCGATTTATATATTATCCTCATAGTCATAATCTTCAATGCTTTTCTCCTTATCTTGCCTATTTCTACTACTCAAAAAATAACTATATAGGAAAAGTGTGCACAGTATTTCTGAGCGCCATACAGAATTGCCAAACATGAAAGTTATTTGCTATTTGCCGGTATCTAAAATTCTATCCTCCAAAATCATGAGGAAAACTAATGGGCTTACAGCTGCATTTGAATTAAACTTTAAAATGGAAAAAAGCAGAAAGGCATAGTCCCTCCACACAGAGTTCTGCCGTAACACTTATCCCTTGTTACTGAGGGAAAATTGAGGACTTCAGTGCTTTTGATTTTCCTTGTCCAAGTCGCGATAAATTTATGAACAGCTTTTTCACACGATAAAATATGATACTCTTCTTGGTTTGTGCCTACACCTCTACCAATGAGGAGTGCTTATTCTACTTTCATCCTATTGCAAATGTGTCAAAGGAAGTGACCTTCCCTTACCAAGAAGTTTCAATGTCTTCTTATTTTTTGTATAGATTTAATATGAAAGAACTCGAGTATTGCCCGTTGGTACTTTGCATGCTTTGTTATGACCATAGAACTTTTTTTTTCTCTTGTAATGACATGTTACAGCATAGGTGGATTTTCAAAGGGTAAAACAATGTTGTACACCTTATAAGGTTTATAATATTTGTCTTATTAAACCAAATAAAATCACACTGAAATGAAACGAACTTCAAATATTAACTATTGAGAATGAATAATAAGATGAAAAAGAACAATGAAAATCTCTGGCTAGAGAAGGTAAACAGAGCAGGATTAAGGCAGATGGCTCACCAGCAGTCCTGAGAGAAGACGGCTGCCTCCCAGGAGGAGTAAACATTTCTAACCACCCACGACTTATACTGCTAGTGGGACGCAGGATATCCCAGCTTTCCCGGTGCGGTATATTAACAAAAAGCCTCTTGCAAATGTGTTACGGAAGCCAAATGTGAATATTGAAAAAGCCAGAGAAAAATAACAATGGAAAGTGCCAATATTTGAAGTCTCAGATTTGAATTCCCTAAAGAAATACAATTGGCAAAAACATTGTGCTCAAAGACACTACAGTTTAAAGAATTGTCTTACACAAAATCTTGTGTTACTTTATCTTTTAATATGTTCCATTTCAAGTGGTTTTCTGCTCTTGACCCAAGGACTGAAGTCATAGCATCGGGTACTATAACTCGGCCCTGATTCCCGTGACATTCTGTTTAATGTGGAACTTTTTCTCCAAGAGTAGAGAAGTGATATGAGAGAAAATGTAACAAAATGTTGAGTGAAAAACAGGGCAGATGTGCTCATTATAGATTTTATAGTTTGACCGAATATAGATTATAAGTTAATACTTTCAAAAAGTTTCCAGACATTAAAAATGAAGGAGCTCGTAATGAGTACATTCTTCTGCCACCATGAAATGATTTCCACATCAAATATAAGAAAAAGAAAGTTATGAAATATAAGGAGATTATTAAGAAAAAATTTGTAAGGAAATTGTTTCAAAAGACATAGTTCCAGGAAGATTACAAAATATCTTCAACAAATGAAAATGAAAACAGCCTGTATCGCAATTCCTGAGGCTCAGCTTAGTTAGCGCCATTAGTTTATAGCTGTTAATACTTTTGCAATAAAGAAGAAATTATTAAAATTAATGATCTATTCTTTAACCTGAAGTATCAAGAGAAAAGAAAGTTATGCCAGCAAATGTAAAAAGAAAACAACAGTGCTAATATATATATATGTACATGTATATATGAGTGATAAAATGGTTAGAGACCAAATCGTGTAGATATAACACAGACATGATGCAGTAATGTAATACTGCACAGACATTCTTGCCAGAGTCTAGTTCATAAGTGAAGTTATATATTATTTGATATCTTTATTAAAACTTTTCCATAACTCACATATTTAATTTCAAGTAATTTATAATATGACACATTTTTTCACATACTCACCTGTGCTTTAATCTATTCCCAATATTATTTATTTAAAATCAATTCCAGTTATATTATTATAACATTATAATTGAATATGTATTTTTCCTTTTGTAAACTTGTTAAATGGCTTCTTATTTTCCTAAATCTTCGTAAATATTTAGAAGTTATTTTTACTTATCCTTAGAAAGTGATTTTCTCCATTTATCACAAGTAGAAAGAATGGTTGAGAAAATTCAATGTGTGTGGGGCAACATTATCATTTTATTACCTATTGTTAAGACTGGCATCCAGATGTCCCCCCAAAGTGCTCGTAGGTGGGGCTGCATCTAGGGTGTGCGAATGTTGACTGATGGTGTGATACGGGATTAAGGGCGTGTGAACTGGACCACTAATTGGTGTAGCATAGTTCTTGGTATGAATGGGTGATGAATGGGGAAAGCCCAGGAGAAGCACATGAAGGCGTTGTGGGATTAAGTGGTGGAATGGCCACCCCATCACAGCCTGGATCTTCCGCAGATGTGGAGAGTTCACCTTCATTTCCACATCAGCCAGACGCCTGCTGTGGAGAGTTAAGAACAGCAGATCAGGACACGGTATTTCAGATGCTCAGATTCTGAGGTCTCCTCCTACTTTAAAATCTTCCTAGGAGCTACTTTTCTTTGTCTCTGACACAAATCAAAACCTTCTCCTCATGCTCCTCATCTAGTGTTCAATCTAATCTCACGTATGACTTACAGGGACAAAGTAAGCAATAAGGGTTCTCACACAGTTGAGTGACATGAGATAACAGTTCCGGAGCATACTTTTCAACGCTTAACTAAACATGAAAGGTTTACATGAAGTGGCGGAGATTATTCCTGCCTCTCTGGATGTGAAACACATACTAAAGGACATTCTCTGTATTCACAGCAGCCAGCCACAGGCAGAAGCAATGTACAAGATGACCTCGAACAGCGAGAGGACGAACTGCATGACCACAGCGATGCTGAGGTGAGCCACGTGAGAGAGAAAAATTAGAGAGCTGTGAGGAGATGGTTTGGGCCACAGGTGCACTTTCAGTCATTTTTCATTCTGGACAAACACTGTGGGAGCTAATAGTCCATTCTTTCCCCCTTACACGTCATCTCCCTGTGACTGCTCTCAACAGTACCATCTCATCCTCTTAAAATATCAGATGTATGGAATGAGCTCCCATTATCAGTGTGTTTCTTGTTATAACCAAGATCACAGAAGGCTGCTCAGTTCCAAAGACAGATGTCCTGAAGTTTCTGAATCCTAGACTGTGTGGGAATCCATTTATGTCTCCTAGTGATGAACCCTCAACATAGGCCTAGAGTAACAGCATGAGTCGGGGCTAAATAATACTGACTCTAACTGGAAGCTGGATTTTCTAAATCACTCTTCTGAATCCTGTCTTTTTACTTTAAGGATGACTAGAATAAAAATTATTAAATGTATTCCTGGGGCCATCCTAAATAGAACTTTTATTTAACTTCACCTGATGTGCTCAAAAATTAAAACCTTACTGCACAAAAATGTTCTCATTTAGGGCCAAGTCTTTGGCCGTCTTTATACAAGTCTTCAAGGTACTCTGTGTATGTGGATAAATGCCAGGAACTCACACACCTGTGCCTGGAAATACTTACAGATGGGGTATCTCCTGCAAGCACACCCATCGTCCCCGAGTAGTAAAACGAATTTACAGCATGCGTTACTGTTAATGCCTTATGATGCTTACTGGCACTGAGGCATCAATCTGCAAGAGAAAAAGAAACCCAAATCCTTATTCGTGCTCTTTGGAGACGGGTACATTGTTGCGCAGATTTGGATGTGCATGCACTCCATTAAAATACAAATAAAATTGAAATTCATAAAAACAATGCAAACAGACAAATGACCTGTGGTGCTGGGAAGGAATCATTTTGGGACCTCAAAGCAGAGTGAAACTCGATAAGCGTGGTGTATTCATCTTGGATATCAAGGGCGATGTGTCTTATCCATTTTAGGTTGTTGAGACTATAGAGAAACTCACCGCACTCCACTTCTTTGTCTTTTCAGCCACAATCACCAGAATTCCTGATGTGATGTACTGTGTAAAATGAAGGTCAGTTAATTAGCCTGGAAATGTACCATCTGTACCCACTTTTACTAAGGCCAAGTGTTTCCCAATGTTCTTGTCCAAAATCTATGTTCTTAAACAATGTAGGAAAACATTCTTTAGGATCACACTCATGTTTAAAGAAGTAGAGAAATAGGGCTGGGGGTTTAGCTCAGCGGTTAGAGTGCTTGTCTTGCAAGCACAAGGCCCTGAATTCAATCCCCAGCACCAAAAAAAAAAAAAAAAGTAGATAAATAAAGATTATGTACATTTACTTATAGTGAGTGGTACCAGAAGGTAGAAGTAGGGCAATCCAGGGTTGAGTTGTATTACGGAAAGTTCATAATGAAACAAATTGGAGGTAACTATTATCCACAGGACGTGTAGTGCCACACCAAGTATGATTTGGAGAGTCTAGAGAAGGAGAAAGAGCCTTTCAGCTAGGAGGAAGAAGTGTAACTCTTAGAAAAGAATCACTCTGCCAAAAAGTAGTAACTCAGAGCTCGCTCCCAAGGGTAATTTTCCTTTCTTTCTTTCTTCTTTTTTTTTTTTTTTTTTGGTACTGGGGATTGAACTCAGGGCCTTGTGACTATGAAGCAAGCACTCTAACCACTGAGCTAAATTCCCAGCCCCAGGAAATTTTCGTACGATTAATGCCTAAATTAACATTTACCATTGTCAAAATGGCGACCTAGGTAATTTTCATACATCATCTATGCACACATATGTATGTATATATGCACATATACATATATATGCACATATATATATTATATATATTTAATTTAAAAG